>QNUK01000969.1:0-160705 GCA_013621035.1 Clarias magur | reverse complement strand
GCCAGAATAATGTTAGCAGCATTTTGTTGTTTTAATTGTCTAGAAAGGAGCTTGCCTCTTTTTCATTTCCTTCGTAAAACCTAGTCCGTAGTCTAAATAATGCAATCTCAGCTTTTTTATTGTACACGTCATGTAACTGAAATTAATATTTACAAATTTTTTGATATAAGTCATTAGAATAATGTCTTGCTAACTCCTTCTCCATTATACAAATAGTTGCTTCCAGGTTCTCAACCATGTCTTCTTTCTTTTTTCTTGTTGCTTGACCAATAAATTTCCCTCTAATATATGCCTTTGAGGCCTCCCATACAGACGCTAATCTATCAGTGCTTCCAATATTCAGTTTAAAGAATGAGGTAAGATCATCAGCCAACAATGCGCCATCTTGTAATAGTGCGATATTTAAACATCACCTTCCTTTTCTACCAGCTTCTGTGTGTAGAGCTATATCCAGTTCTACTGTTACATGGTCTGATAACACTATTGCTCCAATTTAAAAATCTACAACTTGACCAATAATAGAATTTGAAACTAAGAAAAAATCTATCCTAGAGTGAGATTTATGGCAATGAGAAAAAAAAAAGTATACTCTCTTTCCGTTGGATTGACTAGGCACCATATATCAGTCAATCCAATATCCTCTGTTAGCATATGGAGGGCAGCTCTATCCCTTGGTATAGGAGGTCCTTGATATTTACTCTTATCCAAAACCCCATCCATAACGTGATTAAAGTCCCCAGCCAAAATGATTTGTCCCTCTTTGTCCCCAATAATCTTGTTTATCTTATTAATAAATTATTGGGGACATATACATCGCCTTATATCATTTTAACTCCATTAATGAGAGATTCTATACATATAATCCTGCCAGCATCATCTTTAGTTTCCATCAACATTAGAAAAATAAGTCTTTTATTAACTAGGATCATACCCCATTTTGTTTACTCGTAAATGATGAATAAAATACATGGCCTGCCCAATCTCATTTGAATTTTAGTGCTTCAATATCTGTTAAGTGACTTTCTTGCACAAAAGCAACATCTATTTGTTTATGCTTGAGATACGTCAGGACCTTTTTTCTTTTAATTGGGCTTCCACATCCGTTAATATTCCATGTTATAAACCTGATGTGACTACCTATTTATAAAACAAATAAATCACACATAATCGTGCTCGTAATCAAATATGTTAGGAGACTGTCCCCTACTGGGGGATGACATATTAGGCTGTGATGTACCTTTTTTCAAGTTGAACAAACAGCAGTTGAACATTTCAAATACCAAAACCCCATTTAACATCCTGCTGCTTAACAAAGCACAACTAACCCCTCCCCCGTTCTCAACAGCAGAAAAAATACAAACGAAAAACAAAAGAAATCACGGTCATACCAAAGAATGAGGACTGTCTACTGTATGTTTAAACACCCCGAGATTGCGGTCCGTGAAGTGCCGAATCAGCTATCCAGCCTTGTTTTTAAACAAAGTCAAAGCTGCTCCGAGACAGCACAGGTATTCGACTCCACCTAACACCAACTCCATTTGACCCAAAAACTCCACTTCCACTATCTTGCCGAAAACCTTTGGTCTCCTTATTCTGGTGCCCTGCAATAGTCCTTAATGAACTGCTCTGCCTCTGCACTCTGTCACAGCTGGTCCCTGTGAGACGGGCGTGGCGGACCCAGAAGCAGACACAACAGATAGGGTTCAATATAATAGATTTTAATGCAAAATATAAGAGCTAGACAAAAGAGAAGTTCAACCAAGGATACAGTACTTTGGGATGCTGTCTGGAGTGGGTAGTGTCGTGGCTTGGCAGTGGCTGTAGACAGGGGTTAAGGAACGAGTGGCACAGAGAAGCAGCAGAGTGAGCACGGCTGTGTGGAGAGGTGAAGGCTGCCACGCGCGCTGAATCCGGCGTGCAGTTTGAAAGAGAGTCGGAGACAAAAACGAAAGCAGAGGGTCAAAGCCGGGTTATCAATCAGCGCAGCAAACAATTCCGAGTCGTGAAGCTAAGGACGTAATCAGAGGAGAAAAGGGTCAACAACGTAGAAGGCAAAGGTATATTTAGCAGAAACACTAGACACAAAAGATTCATTAGACACTGGGCTTGGAGCACGAAAATAATTCGGCACCGGACGGCTGTTCCTGGGCGAATTATATAGAGTGAAAACTAATAATGAAATACGGAGCAGGTGTGCTCATGCCTGTGAATGAAGCGGCAAAACGGAAGCCGTGGAAAGGAATGTGGGAAGGAGTGCAGGTGATCATGACTTGGCTCGAGCAGAGGGCATGGCTTGGCGTAGCGTTACACACTCGATGTAAACACCTTGTTTTTCCCTTGCCATGTGAAACAGAGTGAGGCTGGATATGCCAGTGTATATTTGACATTAACACCTCTCAGCATCCTCCGGGACGCGATGAATTCCCTTCGTCTTCTCGCCAGCTCTCTTGACATGTCGGGGAAGAAGAAAATTCTACATCCACTCCATTCAATCATTCCTTTTTCTCTGGCCATTTGTAGCACTTTCTCCCTGGCCAATACCTGATCAATCGGCATCAGGCCTGGGAGTGAGAGCGCGATGTGCCCTATCAATTGCAAACTCTCCATCCGGATCCATTCCCAGTCCCTCCGATATGATTTTATACACACACTTAATCATTCCACCCGCCTCCAGGCCCTCTTTCAGACCGATCATCCTCAAGTTGTTGCGGCGGCTCCAGTTTTCCTAGATCCTCAATTTGATTCCACAAAACTTCAAGGCGTTTATCGTTCCATTAGCCATCACTGACGAGTTTCGAGGTGACGTCTTCCAAGTTGGAGATGCGGCCCTCCGCTTCATCCATCCTTTCTTGGATTGGGTTTACCGAATTTTTTAGATCAATAACCACCGTTTTGATTGCTGACACATCTGTCGCCACACCTTGTCATTTTCCTTATTTCGGATAAGTTATTTTCCATCTTTAAATTTTGATTCCGCTGGGGTAACGGTGACTCGTGTGGCGGCGAAGTATGTCTCGTTGCCATGCGGCTCGTCGAAGGCCCCTTAAAATACTTACAGTAGGTGTGGAGGTCGATATCTGCTATCGAAGGCACCTTTTTATTCCACAGATATTTAACCTTACCAGGGACGCTAGCTTTAATCAAAACGTGGAGTGAATATGTCGAATAAATTGGAAATATTGGTGGGGTTTACGGAGCTACACACTATGCTGCCATCTTTCTCGGCGATCCCATGTGACTCCAATTATTCCTTTTTTATTTACATGACCCTTTTTGTATTCAAGGTGAAACTTCACCAGTCTCTTTGAGCATCAATCCCAGCAGAACTCAACACTTTACTGGTGACTCTCTCTCACTGAGCTGTGAAGACCAGAGTCACTCTACTGGATGGACAGTGAGACAGTATATACACAATGAGGGAGTGTCAGATTGTTCATGGTGGGGATCAGTTACAGGATCTACATGTAAAATCAGCTCCCTGTACACATCTTACACTGGAGTTTACTGGTGTGAGTCTGAATCTGGGGAAAACAGTAATCCTGTCAACATCACAGTGCATGGTGAGTCTTCATCTAGTGTGTTTATTGAAAAAAAAAAGAAATGTTTAAAGTTTACACTTGGGGGTGGGGGGGGGGGGGTTTTGGGGGGGGGGGTGGAATGGTTCTCTTGTCTGGTTTCTCTGGAGAAGAGAACCATTTTCCAGTTCCTGGTGTGATGGACAAGTGTTGTGCTTTTATTATTTGTGTTACATGATTTAAGACCCTGAAGCACTGGTTTTATAAGAAGCGCAGTGACATCTGCTGGTTTGCAGAAGTTAAAGCCATTCACTGAAACACTCTCTTGCCTCTCTGAATAGTTTACATAATTTACATGAACACAAAAAAAAATGCATAAATCTTTAAAATTCAGTTTTGTGTTTATGTAAGAAAATATTCATGTAATTTTCACTTGTACTTTGTAAATGTATACATTACTCCACCTTTATTTGGTGGTATGTAGCCGTAATATTGTGGAACTGTTTCTGTAAAGATTATGACTGCTGACTTATTACAGTTACACTGACTGTAGTGTGCGTGTGTGTGTGTGTGTGTGTGTTTGTGTGTGTGTGTGTGACAATTTGGGGGAAAGTGAAAATGTGTGAATAGACATTTATGAAAAGGCTTCTTATTATGTGTAAAATAAACCTATAAAATATTTTTGTATTTGTTGTGTAACAGAGAGACCACATGCAGTACTGAGTGTATCTCCACACAGCTGGCTGACTGAAGGAGACTCAGTGACTCTAAACTGTGAAGTTACAAACTCCTCTACAGACTGGACATTCAGCTGGTACAGAGAGGTTCTCTCCAGAGATGGTTTAACTCCAATAAAAAATAATGATGGCTCTATCATGTATGTGGAGCTCCTCTCAGACAGCAGCAGAGGATCTGGAGGCTCCTACACTCTCAGTCCTGCTGCTCTTAAACACACAGGAGTTTATATGTGTAGAGGAGAGAGAGGAGACTTACACACACAGTGCAGCAATCTACAGACACTATGGATCACTGGTGAGGAAATATTAATTATTGAGTTAAGTATAGATTAAAAATGTGTGAAAGTAAAATCATAATAATGCAAGTTGTATCTTTCTATTCATGCATGAAACAATGAAAATTAAAAAGTGTTGTTATTGGTTTATTGTTATAATTTTCCCTTGAGTTCCCATGTATTTCATAAATACAGATGCAAAACACTATTGTAATTGCCTACTTGCTTACAGGGCAATCCTGTAAAAAATAAAACAGAATGTTAATGTAAAAATAAACATCTAATTTAAATCAATAGTGTTCGACATCAATATGTTGTTCATCAATTATTACTTTTTTTATTTACATGACCCATTTTTTATTCAAGGTGAATCTCCTCCAGTCTCTCTGATCATCAATCCCAGCAGAACTCAACACTTTACTGGTGACTCTCTCTCACTGAGCTGTGAGGACCAGAGTCACTCTACTGGATGGACAGTGAGACGATACACACACAGTGAGGGAGTGTTAGATTGTTCATGGTGGGGATCAGTTACAGGATCTACATGTAATATCAGCTCCCTCTTCACATACTACACTGGAGTTTACTGGTGTGAGTCTGAATCTGGAGCAAACAGTAATCCTGTCAACATCACAGTGCAGAGTGAGTCTTCATCTAGTGTGTGTACTGTTAAAAAAATGTTTAATTATAAAATATCTAAAGATTACACCTGGGGGTGGGGGTGGGGGTGGGATGGGGGCCTAAGGAAGACAAAGAGAACCATTTTCCAGTTCCTGGTGTGGTAGACAAGAAGCATTATAAAGTGTTGTGCTTTTATTATTTGTGTTACATGATTTAAGGCCCTAAAGCACTGGTTTTATAAGAAGCGCAGTGACATCTGCTGGTTTGCAGAAGGTGAAGCCATTCACTGAAACTCTCTTTTGCCTCTCTGAATAGTTTACATAATTTACATGAATGCAAAAAATACATAAATATTCAAAATTCAGTTTTGTGTTTATGTAAAAAAAAATATTCATGTAATTTCCTCTTGTACTTTGTAAATGTATACATTACTCCACCTTTATTTGGTGGTATGTAGCTGAAATTTCCCATATTTTCATACTTTGTTAATAACATTCACCATTTTTAAATAGTAAATTCTAGTTGTAACTGAACCTATAGTATTTTCGTGTGAAAACATTTAAAGCTATCAAGCCAGTTTAATTTATTCTGAAACAAGAAGGTCCTCTGAAACCAATATTTGATAAGCAAGATATATAGTTTACTGCAGACTTGAAATAAATATCTGTGGACTCTTCAGGGTTTGTCAGGTTAAACTTACATACAGATGAATTAAAGAATTTCATTATATCATTTATGGATCTGTATCTTCTGTCTAAAACCATATTCAATTATGAGCTTTGTTTTCTGTGTTCCAGGTGGTGCTGTGATCCTGGAGAGTCCTGTCCATCCTGTGACTGAGGGACGTCCTCTGACTCTACGCTGTTTATATTACAACACAAATCCCTCAATGCTCCGAGCTGATTTCTATAAAGATGGATCAGTTCTCCAGACACAGACTACAGGAGAGATGATCATCCATAATGTCTCAAAGTCAGATGAAGGTTTCTACCACTGTAATCACTCAGAGAGAGGAGAGTCACTGAAAAGCTGGGTCTCAGTCAGAGGTGAGAAATCTTTACAATATTCATTTTAACATAATTGTATTAAATCAGTTATATACAAACTCGTTGTTAATAATAGTGCTTAGTTGATGTCCATGTACTGTATGTATTTGTGCATGTTATTGTATCTGTGCACTAGTAAACATGTATTTTCTCTATTTGTACTGTAGATGGAATTAAACCAAACACGTTGGCATGAATTAAAGCAATACTATAATAATCTATCCTGTTTCAGGTCCATCAAGTGTAGAAGCTCGATTCTCAGTGTTCATGCTGATCAGTAGTGTAGTGACGGCGTCTCCGTATCTGCTGGTGACCATCATTCTGCTGGTGAAATGTTACAGAGCTCGAGGTGAGAACTCTTCCAATACGTGTCACATCACAAGCAGAATAACTGTGTTTAGTGTGATAAGAGCATTCTCACAACAGGAAAGGTAGAAAGCATTTAACTCAATCTTCTTATTTCTAAATCAAAAATCCACATTTGAGTCACATGATATAAAACATGGTATAGCTGTTTCTGCTACTGTCCGAGAGTGAATTTAGTGAAGATTCAATTCAAATTTTTTAAATGATGTGTATTATTATGTAAAAAAATGCATTTCATATGCAAATGTGCTGACTTACCCATCAGAGTTACAGAGACATGAGATGACCTGTATAATTTAGGATTAAAAAACATCATGTAGTATTTTAATAGCATGAGAATACATATTGAGGAATTAGGTTTATTTTCTAATGCAATTTTCCTGAAGCATGTCTCGTGTCACAAGCATTAGAACACACACCTTTTAAGCTGTGTTTAGCATGTAATTGAATCAAGCTTTCTTTAATGCCATATAAACCTGGAACAAACTTTAAAATGAAACTAACTACTTTTTAAAATTTCTTTAACAGGTCACATTGATGAAGAGGAAAGTAAGAATGCAGTCATAGAGGAGTGAGCAGAGTTCTCTTATTAAAAGAGGGTGCACGTAATGTAAATATAATTAAATATCTTTCTTGTCTTTGGCGCTTTGTTGGTATTAGAGGGAAAAGCTGATTTTTCATTTTACTGTCTGTCAGGGATTTGCTCAGCACATGTATAAACACTTGTTGTTCTGACCTAAAGATTAATAGGTTGGTTCTGTGCTTGGACACGCACTAGTAACATGTGTTTATACTACAGTATACAGAGTTCATATGGTTTAAATTCAATTATTTCACAATAAAAATAATATTTTACAGTGTACACTCAACTAAAGGATTATTAGGAACACCTGTTCAATTTCTCATTAATGCAATCATCTAATCAACCAATCACATGGCAGTTGCTTCAATGCATTTAGGGGTGTGGTCCTGGTCAAGACAATCTCCTGAACTCCAAACTGAATGTCAGAATGTGATAGAAAGGTGATTTAAGCTATTTTGAGTGTGTCATGGTTGTTGGTGCCAGACGGGCCAGTCTGAGTATTTCACAATCTGCTCAGTTACTGGGATTTTCACGCACAACCATTTCTAGGGTTTACAAAGAATGGTGTGAAAAGGGAAAAACATCCAGTATGCGGCAGTCCTGTGGGCGAAAATGTCTTGTTGATGCTAGAGGTCAGAGGAGAATGGGCCGACTGATTCAAGCTGATAGAAGAGCAACTTTGACTGAAATAAACACTCGTTACAACCGAGGTCTGCAGCAAAGCATTTGTGAAGCCACAACATGCACAACCTTGAGGCGGATGGGCTACAACAGCAGAAGACCCCACCGGGTACCACTCATCTCCACTACAAATAGGAAAAAGAGGCTACAATTTGCACGAGCTCACCAAAATTGGACAGTTGAAGACTGGAAAAATGTTGCCTGGTCTGATGAGTCTTGATTTCTGTTGAGACATTCAAATGGTCAGAATTTGGCGTAAACAGAATGAGAACATGGATCCATCATGCCTTGTTACCACTGTGCAGGCTGGCGGTGGTGGTGTGATGGTGTGGGGGATCTTTTCTTGGCACACCTTAGGCCCCTTAGTGCCAATTGGGCATCGTTTAAATGCCACGGCCTACCTGAGCATTGTTTCTGACCATGTCCATCTCTTTATGAGCCCCATGTACCCATCCTCTGATGGCTACTCCCAGCAGGATAATGCACCATGTCACAAAGCTCCAATCATTTCAAATTGGTTTCTTGAACATGACAATGAGTTCACTGTACTAAAATGGCCTCCACAGTCACCAGACCTCAACCCAATAGAGCATCTTTGGGATGTGGTGGAATGGGAGCTTCATGCCCTGTATGTGCATCCCACAAATCTCCATCAACTGCAAGATGCTCTCCTATCAATATGGGCCAACGTTTCTAAAGAATGCTTTCAGCACCTTGTTGAATCAATGGCATGTAGAATTAAGGCAGTTCTGAAGACAAAAGGGGGTCAAACACCATATTAGTATGGTGTTCCTAATAATCCTTTAGGTAACTGTATGTTGTGTTTTCTGTAGATCTGACTAAAGTCAAAAAGCTCAGTGTTACTGGCGTTAAGAGTTAAATATGATGGTTTGTGTCCTGTCAATAGTACTTCTACCACTACTGTATTTTTACTGCTGTGTTTTCTTCTGTTTCTTTGAGAGATCAGCTCTAGTTAAGTCATGAGGAGTAGACACTTCAGAGGAGTTTTAATGTTTCAGCTATATAAATCCTAATTGAAGGTGTATGAGGATTTTTGGATACAATTATTTGATAAATGAAATTAATCCATCATTATGAATTCACTGATTTATTTAACCTGCTTAACATTATAATAACATTATACGTATAACAATAAATTCAAATTCAAAATTCTAATTCAAATTTTATTTGACACATCGTACACAGTAGGATATGCAGTGAAATGCTTAGGCGACTGCCCATGACCTTAGAATAAAAGACTATTTAAGACTATTTACACGAAAAGAATGTAACAAAGAACGTAGAAATAGATTTAACTAAGAATAAAATAATAAAATATAAAATAAAAATATAAGAAAAATATAAGAGAATAAGAAAACCTGGGTGCAAATGTAGAAAGATATATATCTGATATAAGAAATATAAGAAAGCCTAGGTGTACCTAGGTGTACAGTATGGAAAAATATGGAAGATAAATATAGATTAACCTGCTTTATATTGCTTTAAATTCCTGTTTTAAACTTCTTTCTTTGCTACTGTATATTGTCTTTACATTGTCTTAAGAAGTCTCTTGTCTCCTGCTGTAACACTGGGATTTCTCACATGGGATTAATAAAGCGTGATATTAAAAACAGATACCTGAATCCAGCAGTATTATTTAGTATAAGTAGAGGATCTTGGTGCAGTAAAGTTTAGGAGTAAATGAGGAATCAACGAGAAGTGTTACATTCTCTCTGCAGTTCTACACACTGGTACACTGATGTACAGCTTATACAACATGGAAAATTAATATTTCAGCAGTTGCAGTGATTCAAAACCTTCCTATAAAGTCTAAAACAAAGTTTCACTGTTAATAACCTGATAAATAACATTGACACAGTGTAGTGCATAACAGATGGGGTATTCAAGTTTCACTTTCATGCACTTTGTGGAAAATAAATTTTGGAAGGAAACTAAGAATACCATGACTTCATCTCCAGTGTGATTTTAACATAAAACCTTCTCCTTAGTAGTATGTTACTTTGGGTGAAAAATATTCCCCAAATTATTGAGATTGTTGGTCACAGGTTTTTAATTCTCCTACTATATACAAACTGAGCAACATCGATCATCAATTATACACCAGTAAATTAGTGACAAGATCATGAACACTTTGAATTGAAATTCTGTAAAACAATGCATAAAATGTAGGTATATTCAAACTTAATAATGGAACTGACCATAAATACTCATGAATATAAATGTATAAACTAAAATTATATGGTATCCTTAATTGTAATCTTAAAATGTATTCATGCTTGGTTAATGCAGCTGAGACTAAATAATAATAATATATAATAATAATAATAATAATAATAATTGTCTGTATTTTACTTTCATATATTTTAATATTTTCTTCATTCATTGTTTTTTTTTATTTTTATTTATTTTTTTTTTTTATTATTATTATTATTATTATTATTTGTGTTTTGGGAAAAGAAAATGAGAAGACAGCAGTGAAAAAGGATCTCCCAAAATCATTTGAACAGAGCCAAAATGGTCAGAAATCAACTGAAATTTTTGACATTTTCTGATTGACCTGCTGTTAGGAACCTCCACTAGAGGTCACTGTTCATGTATGTCTGTAAGGGAAAAATGATATATAAGTATATACTACATTATACTGTGCTCTACTGTATTGAATCACTTCAAACCAGATTTAGTCATGCACTTCAATCTCCTTCTGAATTATTATTTGTTTAAAGATATCTTGAATTACGACACTGTCTCTTGTTCCATTTAATCTTATTTTAATCACTTATTACTCATCTGTAAGGGAAAATTGCTGACATCCATGATCTCTTGGTTACTCGTGATATTTTCTGTTGGACGGGGCACTCGGTCTCTGTCCTCATGTGATAAGGATATTTGCTGTGTGTGAGGACGAAAACGGCGTCAAGAAGTCCGGAGCATGCGTACTCTGTTCCTATTTCTCCGGCTTTCTTTAGTTTTTCTTCGGCTTCCTTAGCTTTTTATTTTGGTAAACTGCATAGCAAACTCTCATAATATTTACTCATTTCTGTCCTTGATAATTCTCCTATCCTGTGCTTCGCCCGCACAGGAGGGTGTGTAACTACTATATATGTGTGTGTTTATTGAATAAAATTTAGACTGGTAAAAGAGCAATCATCTGTGTTCTGGCTGTTCTTTGACCCGTTCTCCTGAGCTCAGAGGTGTGTTGCAGACGGACTGGCTTGCAGAGAGAAACGAATAAAGAAAAACCCCAACAATGTCTGTCTGTGTAGTTCTTGTTGGTTGACTCAGTCTCCCAGAAGGCACCTCAGTCAGGTGATGAGTGCTCACCTGAACTGAGGTGGCTCATTAAAACCTCTATAAATAGCAGTTTGTTCTGGGAAACTGGGTTGAGCATTGTTTGTGTTTGTTTGTTGAATATTTGTTTGTATTTGTTGGTATTACTGTCATGTGGGCGTTCCTTTTTGATTGTTTCTTTGAGTTAATATTTTAGTTATGTTGTTTTACCTTTTGTTTTTCTAGAGAGCTCTATTGTTTGTTTTCTTGATGTTCCTTGTGTCTGTGGATTCATGGAGCTGCTCTGTTCGTGTTTAGCTAGGCTGTGTCTCCTCCTGTGTACAGTGTAAGTACTGTTCTGTGTCTCCCCAGTGTCAGCCTTCTGGTTTAATCCTTTGTGTGTAGCTTCCCTTGTATGTGCAGCCACATGAGGGCTTAGCTGCTAGTAGGCCTTGACTGCTAGTAGCGTTAGTCTCCAGTAGGCTAGCCTCTAGTGGGATTGACTGCTAGTGGTTCTGGTCGCTAGAAGGTTAGCTGCTAGTTTGGTATAGCCTCATGTGTGCCTTTCCTTTTGTGTTCCAGTTCCGGTCCCCTAGTTCAGTTAGATACTAACCTGGTTGGGTCAGCATCCAGTGTCCCCAGTATTCCATGTAGCTACTAACCTCACTAACCACTAACCCATCCAGCCTCTGTGCCTCTAGTCCTGTTTCTCCAATCTCTGTGCCCCTAATCCTTTCTCTCCTGTCCAGTCCTGTCTCTCTATTTCCAGTCACGTCCAGTCTTGTCTCTAGTTCCCCTATGTGTCCTTAGTTAGCTCCAGCTCCATGTTTCCTTCTGTCGGTTCCCTGTGTCAGCTCCTAGTTTCCATGTCAGCTCCTGGTTCCCTGTGTTCAGCTCCTTTCCTGTGTTTTTCCTGAGCCCTAGTTTTAGTTTGAGTTTGTTGTTTTGGTTCCTTTGTGTTTGGAAATAAGACTCTCTGTTTGCACAACCCCTCTGCGTGCATGCCTGCTATAAATGCCCACGGCAACATCAGCCAGTCTAGCCACTACAACCAGCTAGACCCATGACACCTGCAGAATGTCAATTTTCTTTTACTATTTTGTCACATCTTTATTACATACAGATAAATCTCCTATTGACTTAACACTTCCATTTAAATTCATTTGAGTCCAAATGGACCTATTTATAAATGAGCACACACACACACACACTGTATACTAGTAGTTAAACACTTTGGGTGTTAGATTTGTATTCAGACATTTAGCAGACGCTCTTGCAGAGCGACTTACAAAAGTGCTATGAAGTTTCCATCATTGGATGGATCCTTAAACTGGGTTACTAGGTTACTAACTAAGTACCATCAGTCAAACACTTTTGGAAAGTTTGTTGTATCCTGTTTTTTTTTTTTATCTTTCCATTTACTTTAAATAAATTAAAATGTATTTATATATAAAATGTATAAATAAAAGTATATAGCCACTAGAGGGCAGTAATCATAAGTTGCAAAAACTGACCACGGGTTTAAGTACCTAGAGTCTAGATTTACCAACTGGTCCACATTAGTGGGTCAGTAAAATCAGCATTTTTTTTAAATTATTTTTTTTACATATTTGGGGGTGTAGAATAAAAAAAAAGTGCTCTTCCTTGTCTAATAATAATTAGTAGTCATTTCAACAGCACTTTCATGAAAGATGTAAAAGAAGTCTTTAAAAATTAGCTCTTTTAACACATTTTAAAAGCATGCATGTCAACCAAGTTATTAGTTTGATTAAGGAAACCATCACCTTATAACTGCTCAACTTCAAATTTTTGTCACATACACAACACTACACAATATGATTGTTAGGAACCTCCACTAGAGGTCACTGTTTCTGTGTCTGTTTGTAGATTTTGTTGATTGATTCAGATTCCCAGAAGGCACCTCGGTCAGGTGATAGGGCTCACCTGAACCGAGGTGGCTCATTTAACATCTTATAAATATCAGTTTGTTCTGGGAAACTGGGTCGAGCATTATATATTCTTATATCAGTCAAGTGGGCATTCTATTTTGTTTTTATTTCTTTAAGTTTATATTTGGTTTGTTTTGTAACCTTTGTTTTCAAGAGGCCTCTTATTAGTTTTCCTTATATCCCTTGTGTTAGCGGATTCATGGAGCTGTCCTGTTTTCTGTTTAGTTAGACAGTGTCTCCTCCTGTGTAAGTACTATTCTGTGTGTCCCTAGTGTTGGTCTTCTTGTTTAGTTCTTTGTTTGTAGCTCCCCTTGTATGTTTAGATGTGTAGACACATGAGTGCTTAGCCGCTAGCAGGGTTAGCTGCTAGTTAGGCCTTAACTGCTAGTAGGGTTAGCCTCTAGTGGGATTGATTGCTAGTGGTTCTCGTCGCTAGTACATTAGCCGCTAGTTTGGTATAGCCTCATGTGTGCCTTGCTTCTTGTGTTCCAGTTACCGCCTATTAGGTCAGTACTAACCCGGTTAGCCACTAACTCCATTAGATAATAACCTGGTTAGGTCAGCATCCCAGTATTCAGTGTAGCTACTAACCTCACTAACCACTGTTCTGTCTCTAGTTAGCTCCATGTTTCCCTCTGTTAGCGCTCAGTTCCCTCTGTGTAGTCCTAAGCCCTAGTTTTGGTTTGAGTTTGTTTAGGTTCCTTTGTGTCTGTTTTTTGAGTTTTGTAAACTCTGTAAGACTCCATTTCAACAAACCCTCTGCCTTCATGCCTACCCTACATGCCCACTGCAACATCAGCTGGTCTGGCCGTGACAAGCAGGCCGTGACAATGATCTGCAATTAAATGCATGAAAAGTGATGTTCAGATAGAAAGCTTAAACTATAATTAAGATTTATAGTGTAAATATAGAAAATGGGAAAAATATCATTTTTATTTTTTTTAAGTTGCAAGTTATATAGTAAAATAGATTTTGAAAAAGATATTTAAATTACAGGAACAGGATTTACAAAATTAAAGTGTACACTATATGTAAATAAAAAAAAATGAAAATATAGAAATGTGAATATAGTGTGGGTACAACAGCTGCAGAATGATGTGAAACATGGAGTATAAAATGACATGGGGTGTGTGAGCAGGAGTGTCAGCTGGAGTTTTATTTATGTTATTTCATTATTCTTTATTATTCCTCATTGTCCCTCATGCTTGTGACATTTGTAACACTACTCCAACTCTGGTAAACTCTTGCAATGTCTGCTGTAATGTTTTCTGAATATTTTTTTCTCTTTCATATAGATTATGTATACACTAATTAGGTACCCCTTTTTGCCACCAAACAGTGATGCACTATGGGTTCGGACACATTTCTACCAGATACAATGTTACCCTTTCAAGTTATTTGAGCTATATTACCTCTTTTATTGGATCAGACTAGATGGGCCAACATTTGATTCCCCCATCTGAATCAATGAGACTTGCCCACCTAAGACCCTGTCACCAGTTTTTGTATGTCCTGACCATTACAGACCAGAAACATCCCACAAGCTACACTTTTGGAGTTGCTCTGGCCCAGTTTTCTAGATATCACAATTTGATTACATTTTTTTTATATACTTCCAACATCTCAACTTCAGGAAGAAGAGGTTGCTGGCTAATATATCCTACCCATCATACTGCCCTGTAATAAGATATTGTAACTGTAGCTACTGTGGCAATGGCCAAACTGTGATGGCTAGACTGTTTTATGTTCAAAAGTTAGTATCCCCTATGAAAACAAAATAGAAATACATTGATAGTAGCAAGTATTAGGCCAAATACAAAATCAAATGAACTGTCCCATTATTTATTTATTTATTTTTGGCCAAAAAGAAAAAAAAAATGGGAGCAATACTAAATAGCTCAACGTGATTCAAATAAATATTCAAAATAACTTTTGTTTCCAGTATGACTTTATAGGTCCCTCATGTCATTGTGGATGGATTTTTGCCCATTCGTCTTTACAAGATTGCTTAAGTTCATCAAGGTTTTTTGGCATTTGCTTATGCACAGCTATGTTATGCTCTCACTACACCAATTCAATTGGGTTGACGTCTGGACTTTAAGGAGGGAAGATGGTATGAAAGGGAAGGAAAGTATTTGAAGGTGTGCACAAGCACACCTTCAAATACTTGGCACTGTCTGGTGGCAGTGCCCAGTTGGCTTGTGGACACAGACTGGCAAACAATGGTGACGGGTAGAGTGGGCACACATGGGCAGTGGCTCCTGCATCTTCATGAGCACTCTTCCTGCTGACCTGGCCAACCGGCCCCTCCCAAGTCTCTACTGGGCACGAGCCACAGGTGGGAGTCCCTTTCGCAGTCCAATGGCTGGGCAGCTTTCTCAGCTGGAAATGGCGGCCTTAACGTGGATTCACATCAGACTTTTCCCCTCTTCTGCGGCAGGATCCTGAAAGCTGATTCTATGTGGGAGTGCAAGTTCTGAGGGAGCTTGTGCATTGTTCATGTGGCTGTCTTTCAAACTCCAATCAAATTACTGCTTTTCATTAGAGCTGATTACTTAGCAGGAATTCCAGTTTTCAGTGGCCCCACCCCTTCGGATACCTGTGGGGAGGCCACCTACCTAGTGAGCCTATGGAGTGACACTAAGTCATTCCAAAACTTTTTTTTTGTGTGTTTCCAGCCATGCTGTCATACTTGATCTGGATTTAATGATGTGTTTTGAATAATTGAGAATAATCTGTAAACAGAGGATTTCATGGTTGACTCAATGATTTTAAGGTGCTCAGGTCATGTTGCTTCAAAACAACTGATGTCAGGAACGATAAGGTATGCTGTAGACATGATGTGGACAGGACATTTGGTGGGGATTCCAGTATGACACTCTCAACACTGAGATGCACTGTAGGCATGATCATGTGGAAACCTGGTGGAGCTCCAGTATGAGACTCTCAAAGCTATTCTGTGCTGCTGGGACCATGGTCCCAAATTAGCATAATAATCATACCACTTTCACAGCCAGGAAATGGGTTGACACTGTCCAAAAGGCCAATTGGTGGAAAAAACACACTGTCCATCCTTGGTGCCAGAGAGTACTGCTGGGCTAGATGCTTGGCTAAAACAGTGGAGAGTACAATTAGGGCATAACAAGGCATAACTTTAGGAGAGCAGGGGACATGTTCATTTGAGTATGGTGCAGACACAGAATGTAATGATTCAGGCACAACCTGACACAGAACAGGGCATGATTCAGAACAGGGCTCAGGTGAGGCAGAACAACACCTACAGTAGGTAAGGTTTGACCTGTCTCTGAGTCAATTTCTGGGTCAACAGAACTAACAGGCAAAATCTCTTGACTATCAGGAAATATCTCTGAGCTTTACATAACAGTACAATAACTACAGTACAGTCACTGAAGAGCATGTCCAGCTGTGATATTTGCTTGATGATACAACACAATTGTTGTCATTGGTCAGTGTTGTTTGCCCTTGGTTGACATTTGGTATGAGTACAGTGTAGATTCGTGTTAAAAGAGGAAGAGGCAAACATCTGAATCAATGAACTTTGAATTTGGCAACAGAGCAACAACAGTTACCAATCACTGTCACATCATTTTAACCCCTCGGAACTTGAGGTGGTTACTTTGAGGGCCTGAAAGGAAGGCTTGATACCAACAGAATATTAATGGGTGGCTCTGGAATCCTTGCAGTTAGATTGCATGGCAAGTATCATGATTTCAAACATCAGCAAAGTTAAGATACACTGTATACAGACTGTTCTGGAAATCTTATGGGTCCTCCAGCATGTCACTCTCAACGCTGGGATGTACTGTAGGCATAATCTTCTGGAAACCAGGTGAGACTCCAGTATAAGACTCTCAAAATGATCATAGTCAATATTTCTGTAATTGTGTCCACCCTGTAAAATTCTGGAAGTGGAAGTGAACGTGAATAACTTGGAGAGTGCAGATTCATGATAAAAGAGAAATAGTCAAAGATCATAGTCAATATCTCCATAAATGTGTCTGTGCCGTAGAATACTGCAGTGAAAAATGAATGGGAACTCCTTTTACAGATTTTTCATCAAAAAAAAGTGAGAGGTGAAGATCAATCCACAAACAACAAAACAAGGTGAAATCGAGGGAGGCAAAGAATAGGTAAATTATTGTAATTGAGTCAGGAAGCAGGGCAAACAAATCCAAATGAGTGACAAAGCACAACGTCTGAGAATGAGAAAATGAGGTTAATGTTCCTATGAAATGGGAGCAAGAGAACTGGGCTGCAGAGTATGCAATAAAAGAAAATGACTGGAAGGTGTTTGTACATTCACTAGTGGACGTCAGGGTTGTGGCTAACTAAAATGTCCATAGCTGCTGTGGTGGATGTCCATGCTGCTGTGGTGGAGCCTCTGGTGGTGTTTTCTGAAGTAAAGTTTAGCTGCAGCTTATAAAGTGTGTTTGATAATTAACTGATAATTTAAAAAGCTAAACATGAGACAATGTAAGATATGTACTAATCTTAACATGCAATATAAATTAACAGGTGTTACAACATGTGTGGCTAAAATATAAAAGTATATAGACACATCTCTCTCTCTAAGAACACAGGAAGTGATAGTTATTTCACCCCCTTGCTTCGTCAGGCAGTCACTAGAGGGACAGGATGGAGTTCAGTACACTACCTCTGATGCTATGTGAGTAAATGTTCTTTTTGTGTCTTCATTAGAGTGAGTGGTGGGGTATAAAGTTGTTCATCAAACAGGGTTTAAATAATCGAATGAGTGCTGTGATCTGCTGCTCAGTGACAACCTCTCATGATTATTCAATCTGCTAAAAGAAAATGACTGGAACGTGTTTGTACTTTCACTAGTGGACGTCATGGTAGTGGCTAACTAAAATGTCCATAGCTGCTGTGGTGGAGCCTCTGATGGTGTTTTCTTTTTGGATGAAACAAAATCATGGTAGCATTAACTAGACTTGCTAAGAAAATGCCTCATAACCTGTGTTTCTACTTTGTTACCATTATGTACAGCTGATACACACCAATACCAAACTAATACGGAACACCTTTTTTAAAATAACGGTCACAAATCATTATTTACCAGTGTTATTATTCATCTGTGTTAAAAGTGAAATAAAAGTGTATAAACATTTCTCATTAGTGCTGTACACACAGAAAACTGAAAGTACTAGAGGCCAAAGAGTAAAGACAAGGGCATGGATGTGGTTTCCTCTTCTGCTTTTTTTGTAGAGCTGCAAACTCAGCTGTGAAGGGAGGGGGGTATGTGAAAATAAATGTGTGAAAGCAAAAACACTTTATCTTTTATCTATTGATATGGAAGAAAAATGCAAATCCACTGATTCTTACCAAAGCTTTTTAAAGCCCAAAGTTGGTCAAGCTGAATGTTTTATTACAGATAAAGTCTCCACAGCAGGGCCAGTTGATGATAAAAAGATTAGTTAGATTTCTGAGTACAGTCTCTCTGTCGACTTAATATGGAACATTACACTATTACTTTTATAAATCCGTTACTAAATAAAAATCACTCCACATATAGGGTAACATTTACTGCATTAACATAAAAAAAAATTAACAGATGTGTAAAGCCTAAATTCAGCATTAACGGGCTGAAGCAAAAGTTAGACAATATGTCCATCCTCTCCCTCTGTGCATGTGCAATGCGGGTGTGTCGTGTAGAGTGCTTGAGAGCAATTGGCGCTTGGTAATTTTCCTTTTTGTTCAATTTTTGCCATTTAATACATAATTATATATATAGTTTTATTGTGTGAGTGAGTGTGTAAGCAAATGCCTGTGTGTGTGTGTGTGTGTTTGTGTGTGTGTGTGTGTGACTGTGTGTGGCTGTGTGTGTGTGTGTGTGTGTTGCTGGAGCATGGTGGCTCCGAACACACAGCGGTATGAAAGTTTAACTCACGGTAGGGTGTCAGCGTGGTATGCTCTGCGGTTTTAGAGGAGTGTCTGTTCGCGGTTGGAGATGTTGTAGGACATGACACCATTGTCTCTGCTTCCCGAATGAGCAGTGCTGTTGTCGTGTTTGTAAACAGTGTTGATAAAGCGATCAAACTTGTCCAAAATGGAATCCCAAGCCTAGCATGCAATCCAAGCAGGCTAGGCTTGGTAACATCAAAACCAAAAACATGCTCGGCTAAACTGGACAGAGGGGAGCCCAATGTGACCCGGCACCGGAGAGGCCGAGCGTGGCTGATAAGGACACATAAAGCTCAGGTGTAGCGCTGGAACTACCTGTGCTCTCGGTGATGGTTACAAAGGTGAAGATCCACCTACTGGAAGCATCGCAAGGGGATGAGAGAGACATATAAATGGAAGAGGAGTGCTCTTTCAAAGCAACCAAAAGGAAAAAATGCATAAAGGAGGGGAAAAAAAAAACAAAAAAGACACAGAACCAGAATCAGACAACGAGGGATACATATCATTCTCTGTGCTGAATCTCACCCACGAGGAAGAGAAATTACCAGTCATATACAGCGAAGAATCCATATACAGTTTTTTAAAAGGGACAAAAGGGGGCCAAAATATTAAAGTAAAAGTCCATTTCTCAGACAAGAGACAGTTTGTTCATGACGTCAGATATTTCAGAAAACAAAAAGTTTTTGTTGACACCAAATTATTCAGACTAAAGAAATGGATAACAAATAAGCAAAGAACTCGCTGAAGAGGAATTTTAGAATGATTTTCCTTTGTGCTGGACACTGGAATGTTTTCTTTCTATCTCTCTCTCTCTCTCTCTCTCTCTCTCTCTCTCATATATATATATATATATATATATATATATATATATATATATATATATATATGTTATATATATACACGTATATATATATCTGACCATTAATTCATACCCATTCACATTTCATACAAACTTAAATGATTCTTTTGATTGTGTCAAGCTGCTTTGTGGCAATATCAATTATTTAAAGCACTGTACAAATAAAATTAAATTGCACTGAATTGCTGGTGGCACGGTGGTGTAGTAGTTAGCACTGTGACCTTGTACCTCCAGGGTCTGGGTTTGTTCCCTTTCAAAAGCTACACTCAATGCTGCGTGAAAACGCTATGGGAACATCTCTTTGTTGCCCGGTTGTGAAGCCTGTGCATGTCAAACCCGCCGAATACCTTCGGCTTATAACCTGTGCCAGGCATGACGTCACCGAATAAGGTGCACCTGCAGGTTATAAATAGGAGTGAACCGGAAACATCCTCAGATCTTTTTGTCTTCAGGACCGCTTTGTGTTTGCGTGTGCATGTACAAGCCGTAGCGAAAGCGAAATAAAAATAACAGCATTAACTCACCGATATGGCGAGTTTGTCGAGTGCTTGGGAAGAACACGCTCGCCTCGGGCTTCAGGGAGAATGTGAGTACTACTATCTTGTCCTTATTAAGGCGCGCGGCTCGCTTTCTTTAAAGAGAAACCGCGAGCCGCGGCGCATTCCTGAGGCTCGCGTGTTGATCTGGCAGACGCGCACGAGATAGAATTTCCGATTTCTCTCTCGCTCTCTCCGGATCAGGATGTTTTAGCTTCCGCTTCGCAAGCGCGCTCCGGCGCTTCTTGTAAAGGATCGGAAGAATCTTCCTCTCTCGCTTCCATGGAAGTAGCCTCCTCACAACGCTCCTCCAGTGCTGACAGAGCATTTGAGGAATTATTAGAGGCTATAACGCGTGCGGTCGAGCGATTGCATATCGACTGGCCGCAGCAGCGAGATTCCCCCAAGCGTTCGAGATTGAGCGACAGGTGTCTGTCGGGTGACCGGGGGGAGGAGCCTCAACGTCTCTCTCTCCCCTTCTTTGATGACGTCCATGATGAATTAACTCTTTCATGGAGCAAGCTGTATTCATCGCGTGTTTTTGTTCCTTCGACTTATTCGAATGATATTATTGATGCAAAGGCACGCGGTTATATGATGATGCCCAGATAGAAGAGACGATTGCGGGCTATCTCTCTCCTGGGACATCATCCTCCCTGAAAAAGCCTACTCTCCCCTCCAAGTCGTGCAGATTGACACCTGCTTTTGTGGGTAAAGCTTTTCAGGCAGCAGGACAGGTTGGTGCTTCACTGCACACCATGGCGGTTTTGCAGGTTTACCAGACTGACCTGCTGAAGGACCTGAGCAGCGGCGGGGCTATTGATGACAGGGCGTTTGCAGAGCTGCGCCTAGCCACAGACCTGTCTCTCTGTGCAACCAAGCGGACGGCCCGTGCTGTGGGCCGTTCCATGGCTGCCATGGTATCCACGAAGAGGCATCAGTGGCTGAACCTCACGGGCATCAAGGATAAGGATCTTGTTGTCTTCCTCGATGCCCCCATCTCGCCTTCCGGCCTTTTGGCGACGCTGTTAATTCCGCCGCCACTAGGTTTAGAGAGGCAAAGCTATATGAACAGGCCTTTGGGAGGTTCCTTCCCCGCCGTGCTCAAGAACCGGGACCGTCGGCCACCCGGCCCCGGCCAGGTCTGGCCCCTATCAGGCGTGAGGTGCAGAAGGAGAGCGTGACCAGCCGCGCACCCCCCCGTAAAGACTGGGGTGGGGCTCGCCGCTCTTCTCAAAAATCTGCTTCGAAAAGACCGGATCTGAGTAGCTTCCTCTCTTCAAAGAAGAAGCCCTGAGTTCGTGCGCCTGGGGCCATGGGGGTGTCTCCCCCCGGGGAGGGGCACCTGGATTTTCATCACAAAACAGGGCCTCCTCCCTGGCACTCCCGGGAGGCCGGTGTTCAATCCCCGCCACCACTGGTGTTCGGGGAGCGCCGGTCTCCAATGATAAGTTGGGTGTTCAGGCATCATCTGCCACACTTCATCTCCCAACACCTAACACCCCCCACCCCCCCCCATCTAGCCGAAGTGTCAAAGCTCGTGCCCCTTTCGGAGAAGCTGGCAGCGTGGAAACTACTGCCAGGTGTATCTCCTTGGGTATAAAGGACTGTAGGCACAGGCTACAGGATTCAGTTTGCACATCGTTCTCCGCGTTTCAACGGCGTGGTCTCCACTTCCGTGAAACCGGATCGAGCACATCTGCTGGCCCAGCAGTTACAGACTCTGCTGGGCAAAGGGGCCATAGAACATGTTCCCCTCCCAGACAGAGAGTCGGGCTACTGCAGTCGGTACCTTTTGGTGCCCAAGAGAGGGGGAGGGTTGCGTCCGATTTTGGATCTTCGCGGCTTGAACCGCTATCTCAGAAATCCAGATTCAAAAGTTTGACTGTCAAAATGATTGTTTCTCAAATCCAACTAGAGGATTGGTTGTGACAATCGATCTAAAGGACGCATATTTCTATAGAAATATTGCCACAGCACAGGAAGTTCCTGAGGTTCGCTTTGGGGGCGAAGCTTACCAGTATTGGGTCCTTCCATTTGGCCTAGCTCTGTCACCCCGCACATATACAAAATGCATGGATGCAACTCTGGCTCCTTTATGACTCCAGGGCATCCGTATTTTGAATTACATAAACGACTGGCTGATTCTGGCCCAGTCTTAGGAGCTAGCGCTTCGACATCGGGATGTCGTCCTAGCCCATCTTCATTCTTTAGGATTGAGACTCAACGCCACAAAAAGCGTTCTCCTTCCTGTTCAGAGGACAACATATTTGGGTGTCACATGGGATTCGGTCACAATGCGGGCACAGTTGTCTCCTGCACGTGTCGAATCCATTCTCAACACCCTGAAGGAAATCAAGCTAGGCCAGAAGGTCACTGTTCATCACTTTCAGAAATCTTTAGGCCTCATGGCAGCTGCGTCCACGGTGATACCTTTGGGCCTTCTGCACATGAGAGCATTTAAGCTGTGGCTAAGAGCCAAGGGGTTTCATTCAAGGGCCACCCCCTAGAGGCTAATAAGGGTTACGCGCCGGGGGCTTCGTACCCTTTCTATGTGGTTCAGACCCCAGTTTCTGACTTTGGGTCCCACTCTAGGTCCGTCTTGTCATCGCAAGATGCTAACGACAGACGCTTCCCTCACGGGCTGGGGTGCGGTCTTGGATGGCCGTCCAGCACAAGGGAGCTGGAGAGGTCATCTTCTCGCGTGGCACATCAATTGCCTCGACATGATGGCTCTGTTTCTGGCCCTGAAACACTTCCTCCAGCAGTTGAGAGGCTACCATGTCCTAGTGCGGGTGGACAGCACTGCGGTAATCTTGTACATAAATCGCCAGGGTGGACTGTGCTCGCGCCGCTTGAACAAGCTAGCGCACCAGGTTCTGCTTTGGGCACAGGACAAGTTCCTGTCCCTCAGGGCGATTTACATTCAAGGGCATATGAATGTAGGAACAGACTTGCTATCCAGACAAGCTGTAAAACATGGGGAATGGAAACTCCACCCCGAAGTAGTCAGTTAATCTGGGAAAGATTTTACGTAGCAGAGGTGGACCTCTTTGTCTCATAAGAGGCAGCAGAATGCCCCCTTTACTACTCTCTGACTCCTCCAGCTCCCCTGGGTCTAGACACAATGGCCCACACGTGGCCCAGATTACGCCTTTATGCGTTTCCACCTATAGTTCTGCTCCCAGGAGTCCTGGCGAGGGTCCGTCAACACGGCTTGCGCCTCTTACTAATAGCGCCCCATTGGCCGACCAGAGTGTGGTTCTCGGATCTTATATCTCTCCTCGACGGCTCACCCTGGGTGATTCCAGTGAGGAGGGATCTTCTGTCTCAGGCGCAGGGGACAATACTTCATCCCCGGCCCGAGCTCTGGAACCTTCACGTTTGGCCCCTGAACGGACCAACTAAGACATGCTGGGCTTTCAGCCAGCGTAATTGAAACCATTTTAAGTGCCAGGGCTCCCTCCACTAGGAGAACTTATGCCCTCAAATGGAGTGTATTTGAAAATTGGTGCATGGCAAGACATGTAGACCCAGTTCACTGCCAGATTGTTTCAGTGCTGGAGTTTCTGCAAGAAAGGTTGTCCTAGGGCTTATGCCCTAGTACGCTCAGAACGTACGTAGCTGCTATTTCGGCTTGTCACGCTCTGAATGATGGGGTTTCTGTGGACAAGCACCATTTAGTTGCCCGTTTTATTCGTGGAGCTAAACGGTTGAAGCCGCCCACTAGAGCGACGGTCCCTTTGTGGGACTTAACTATCGTACTCAAAGGCCTGGCCGACACCCCTTTCGAACCACTAGAGTCAGCGCCTGTCAGGCTTCTGCCTCTTAAGATGGTTTTTCTTATGGCTATTACGTCTAAAGCTATTCTGCATCCTCACCCGAACTATCTTCCAAGGTTCCATTCTCGACCATGCACCCAGTTGTTCTCGAGGCCTTCTGTCCTCCGCCTTTCACAGCTCCGGAGCAGGAAAGACTTCACTTACTGTGTCCAGTACGTGCTCTTAGGATCTACGTCCACCGCACTAGCCAGTGGCGTAAGTCAGAGCAGTTCTTTATTTGCCATGGGGGTCTGCCATTAGACAGACTCTGTCACACCGGGTGAGAGATGCCATTGCCCTAGCCTATGAGGCGCGTGGTCACACTTCGCCTCTGGGAATCAGGGCTCACTCAACCAGGGGGATTGGCTCATCAATTGCCTTGGCAAGAGGCGTCCCCCAGCACCAGGTGTGTGATGCGGTGGGCTGGTCCTCTCCACACACGTTTGTTAGATTTTATAGTCCGGATGTCAATGCTACTCCGGGTTCACGGATCCTTCAGTCAGCATCCCAGAGCTAGGTCTGAGACCTCCTCGGCTTGTGCGCACACGCTACACAACCTGGGGGTCCAGACACTTGCAGTGCGGCGGCGTTGGTATTCTCGTTCCCATAGCGTTTTCACGCAGCATTGAGTGTAGCTTTTGAAAGGGAACGTCTCGGGTTACTTGACTGTAACCCTGTTCCCTGATAAAGCGGGAACGAGATGCTGCGTTCCGATGCCGCACTGCTGGCGTGCCTGGACGTCCTTCAGACAAAATTGACGTGAGGATGTTTCCGGTTCACTCCTATTTATAACCTGCAGGTGCACCTTATTCGGTGACGTCATGCCTGGCACAGGTTATAAGCCGAAGGTATTCGGCGGGTTTGACATGCACAGGCTTCACAACCGGGCAACAAAGAGATGTTCCCATAGCGTTATCAGGGAACAGGGTTACAGTCAAGTAACCCGAGACGATTCCCGGCCAGGTTTGATAAAATCCTGAATACAGCGGTATAGATGACGAATGAATTCAGTTCTGTTTTTATACTACCAAAAATAAACTGGAAAGCAGCGTTCCAGTAATCGTGGTGAAGATTGAGATCCCAAAAAAGCCATGGCAGTGAGCCAAACCACCCTGAGACCAAATGAGCAGGAGAACATAATTTCCAGCATTATGTTGTTATTTTTTTTTCTCATTTTGTAGCTTGTACACATTTCTGAATACTGAATTCACACTTCTAATCACCATCACCATCATCATCAATACACAATGAAACTGCAACCCCCTTCCCCCCCGCAACCATACCGAAAATTAAATTGAATTGAATTGAATGACGTAAACATTGCGAGCTTAAACATGAATGGGGCAATGACATATGAAAAAAGAGCTAAACTCTATGAACTATGAAAACAGAAGCACATTGATATAAGTTTACTTCAAGAGACACACAGCGCCATCAAAAACGCTGCTGACTGGTCAAAAGAGTTTTTTTTTTAGACAATGTAATTACTTCCTGTAATGCTACTGATATATTAATTCTGGATGGGCATTTTAACTGCACAACTGACATCCTGTACACAAATCATAAAGAACCTCAAAAGGTCCAGGAATTAAACAAAAAAACAAAGCCAGTATACCTGGGCCCGTTCCATAGATAATACAATTTCTCTATTGCCCCAGTAGGCATCTCTGACAGTGCACTGTCAGTAGAAAAAAAACCTGAAACCTAACAGTGCCTACTGGCATTTTAACACTATACAGTACTTTTAGAAGATGACAATTTTATTGGGTCTTTTACCTATCTATTGACCAGTCTTAAATCACAAAAAACAGATTTTAACTCTCTACAGATTTCTGCTTTCAATGGTGGGACTTAGCTAAAGCACAAATAAAAGTTTTTTTGTCAACAGTACACTGTCAATGTCACAAAAGACATTATTAGATCAATGGGAACTCTTGAGACCGAAATAGTGGAACTCCAGTGTTTGGAGACCACAGAAAGTCGAAGAAATTTTGAAACCCTCAAAAACAATAAAGCCATAATGAACAACTTACTGGGCACTGCAGCACAGGGGGCGCTGGTCTGCTCATGCTTTAAACATGCTACAGAAATGGATGCTCCTTCCAAGTTCTTTTTTTGGTCTGGAACAAAAAAAAATTGAAAGAAAAGAATCATACATGCTGTGCGATCAGAATCAGGGGATCTCGTAATAGAGCCCACTGAAATTCGCAAGCAGACAAAAAGCTTCTACTCAAAGCTGCAGACAACCAGTAGTGAGTGTTCAGGAGCACATGCAATGGAGGAAACCTTTTAAAAAATGTACCCAGGTTGTCAGAACAGGCTGCCACAAACATGGCCACAGAACTGACACTGGCAGAGGTTCATAAGGATTCATATTGGAGCAGATCTTTCATCATGACCAGATGTGCCTGGTACAGATGCTACTCAATTGGTATTCTAGTTTCACCGTTGCGCCTCACGGTGTATCACTCATGTAGGTTTTTTTAGTCATCTTATATTTTGTGTTCTTTAAATTTGAAGTAGATTTATTACCAGAAATTTATGTAAAATGCAATTGAAAAATTAAACGAATTCACAATCACAGTACTAAAATTACAGTACAAATTTAGAATGTATATTAAATTATTTGCTTTGAATTTAAGCAAAATAAATGTCAACACAGTGAGCCTTTATATTTTATCATGTGTAACACTCGCGTAGCCAGAAAACTCTGGGTGTGCATCAGAAAGCATGCAAAAACTATATAATAGATCTATATAAGATATATAGTCTTTATAAGCCTCTACTTTTATTTAAGTGCATTCAAAATGTCGACAAAACCTTATGATTTTGTAAAATAATGAAAGCAAACAGGGGTACAGTGCTATTCAGGATCGGTGAACTTGAGCGCCTCAAAAAATTAACCGAAACTCTGTGTATGCTTCCCTCACAGACGTGAAAAAATATAGAAATGTCTGCTTTTATATAAAGTAATGGAAAACAAATTGCAGATTATGTAATTCATATGAAACATGAATTAATGGTGCATGCACTGCTGTGGAGATGAGCCCCTTCACTTCACTTTCTTAGCCCCACCCCTGTTAAAACAGCGTATTCAGAGAAAGGCTCACCCGCGAGAGGCTGTGCGTGGTCCACTACACAGCAAAAAAATGTTAGTGTATTATAACTGAAATAAAGCGACTCACATCGGCATGCGTTTCGCACAGCTCTTATTTAGCGAATATAAATTTGATTTGTATTTGTTGTATTTCTGGGGATGAATGGCGCGCGTGTTTTGATCAAAACTCCGCAAAGTGAAAGAGCGCATACGCGTGCCGCGGGTTCATGCGAACATTTTACATTTGCTAAAAGGCTTATTCAGCCATTCACAGACATGCATTGTGCTTCTTTTATGAATGAAAAGTAACTGCTGTTTTTGGTACATGCTTTTGCTTTGCACTTTTTATCTTGCTGCCGATATGAGCCATTACAGCCATTCGTGGTCAAATAATTATTTTTATTAAATAATTGCTGGACACAAACAGCAAAAAAGCAGGATTATTATTATTATTATTATATATTATTATTATTATGCTTTTTGCTGTTTGTGTTCAGCAATTATTTAATAAAAATAATTATTTGACCACGAATGGCTGTAATGGCTCATATCGGCAGCAAGATAAAAAGTGCAAAGCGAAAGCATGTACCATGAATGATTATTTGAAATGCTACGTGTGGATTCATTAAATTCTTTAAATCACTGGAATGGAAGAGATGGAAAGATTCCTTATCATAACATAACATAACATAACATAACCTTATTGTTTTTAATTGCTCCATAACCAACCCATGATTTTTATGATATTTTACAAATGGAAAATACAAATAGAATAATTTCATTTGGTTGATTAATTATTATACTTTTTTATAAAATGCTGAATTCAGAACTACGCGTCGTAGCAGCCTGCGGATCTGCCCCTTCTGAACAGTTTATGCGCGGCTCTGCCCCTCACGCGACCCACGTCGTTAAAAAAGAAGATTAGAAATACCCAAAATAAAATACCTTCGCTGTTTTAACAATTACAGAGCCACCACAGCCAGTGGCAGTTTTCAGAAATTCTTTTTGCGTTAAGGCTGCGTTGGGCCGGGTACATGAGACATGTACACGAGCATTGCCAAACGCCCGAAAACGTTGGGGCATTTTTTTCTAAATACACGCTATCTTTAATAACTGATGGAGCTTTTGAGCTGTACATACATGCATGCTCGCCTGAACAACTCTTACAACTACACTTTGTGACACAATAACAGTAATATGTTGAACATTTTGCAGGCTGTTTGAAGAAACCAAAGAATAAAGAATAAAACAGTTGTTGGGTCAAAATAATCCAACCAGGTGTTTACAGAAACAACCCAGCGTTATTTAGAGTGTATTTTTTTAGTTATTCTAATGTTCTATTCTGAAAGTCTATTTTTCAAGTTACATAATAACAATAAACCGAGACAAATAGAGGGTATATAACAGTTAATTATTTGTACAAATAAAATTGTTAGCTAGTGAACTTGTCTGTCTATACAACATTTAACCATTTCTTTAAACTCATTATTGTAAAGTAAATATCAATAGATCTGGTACAGATTTTTCATGTTTGTTGTATAAAGTACTCTGATGTGGAAATTACCATCACTTTTATTTCTTCGATATAACATATGACTTTTTTTCATATTCAAAAAATGTCACTTTGCGCCACCTGGCAATCATTTCATGAATGACACAAAATGAAATGATGCTGCGACAGAGAGCGCGTTGGTAATAGACATTCCCATTGACTAACTACTGGTAGGTCTATCTTTGATATCATACATTTAATTTGTGATATTTTGGATGTCTCTAGACTTTTGGATTTAAAGTCTGGTCTCATTTTGTTGGACTTGTGACTGGGTTTTAATATACCTCATTTTAGTATGTCAACTTTTTCAACTTATTCAATTCAATTCAATACAATTCAGTTCTATTTGTATAGCGCTTTTAACAATTGTCATTGTCGCAAAGCAGATTTACACAATCAAAATAATTATTTAAGTTTGTATGGAATGTGAATGTGTATGAATCAAAAAATGGTCAGATAGTCCCCGATGAGCAAGCCAAGGGCGACAGTGGCAAGGACAAACTCCTTGAGATGGCAGTAGCAAGAAACCTTGAGAGGAACCGGACTCAACAGGGAACCCATCCTCATTTAGGTGAAACAGAAAGTAGGAATTAATCTGCATTCATTCTGTGTCTTAGATGGCAGGCAGTTCAGTCTTATGCAGACGTATGCTTGTATTAAGGTCCTAAATAAGAAAAAAAGAAAAACTGAATGAAAAAAAACTGAATGGGAGGGTAGACACCCCATGGAGCACTGAACTGGGTATTAAAATGTATATTAAACCAGAGTCGAAGGCGCTATCCGCTCCTTCTGCTTGCACAAGCTCAGGAGTTTGCCCCAACTGGCTGTAGAGCCATGATTAAGTACCTCTCATCCATCCCAACTGAGAGAGCTCAGCCAATGTAACAGGTTACATACAGGCTGGGAGAGGTTACAGCATCAACAGCATCAGTCAAACTAGCGATCGCAGGTGTGCTCAAGCCGGTTCCCTTGGTTCCCTTGCATAATCCAAAGACATGCAAATTAGAATAACTGGCACTCTCAAATTACCCATAGTGTGTCAATGCGCATGTGAATGTTGAGTGGAGGTCATACCACGGTCGCATAAATGCTTAATACCATTGTCACCATTGGCCTCCATGGTCCATAGTTGGACTACAGAGGTTACTAGATGGATGGATGAAAAAAAAATCTTGCATACGGTAGTTAGTCAAGGGGAATGTCTATTACTGCCTCTAGCGCGGCAAAATGGCAATAGCAAAATAAATCAGGCGCATTTCGTAAAGTGACATTTTCATTCGACGCAGTTTTTAAATATGATTTGAGCTTAAGTTATAAAAAAGTCTTTTTTTTATCAAAGAAATGCTAGTACTGATGGTAATTTCGACATCAGAGTACTTTATACAACAAATATGAAAAATCAGTACCAGATCTAATGACATGAGTTAAAAAAATGTTTAAATGTTGTTTAGACGGATAACAATTTTATTTGTACAAAGAATTAACTGTTATATACCCTCTATTTGTACCAGTTTATTGTTATGATTTAAAAAAGAAATGTTACATTTTTAAAGACATCCAACTTTAAATATAGAAATAACTGGAAAAATAGACTTTCAGAATAGAACATTAGAATAACAAAAAAAAATACACTCTAAAAAATGCTGGGTTGTTTCTGTAAACATCTGATTGGGTTATTGTGACCCAACAACTGTTTTATTCTTTCATATGTGGTTTCTCCAAACTGCCTGAAAAATGTTCAAAAACTTACTGTTATTGTGTCACAAAGTGTTGTTTTAAGAGTGGTTTAGGTGAGAATGCATGTGTGTACAGGTCAAAAGCTCCATCGGTTATTAAAGAAAGCGTCTATTTAGAAAAAAAATGCCCCTACGATTTTGCAATACCCATGTACATGCCTCATGTACCCTGCCCAACGCAGCCTTACCGTGAAAAGAATTTCTGAAACCTGCTGCTGGCTGTTGTGGCTCTGTAATTGTTAAAACAGTGAAGGTATTTTATTTTGGGTATTTTTAATCTGAGCAGGTTTATTTCACGTAAACAAACCTGTGCGAGATGCACATCAAAGAACGAAACTATGATGGTCGAGAAGTGCAAAACAAATATCAAAACCAAAATGATCAACTAAGTTTGTTAAATGTGCTTTTAAAATAAGTTTGACTTTACTTGATAGTTCTGCTTGTATGTTTTGAGTGTCGGATGTCTCTTCCAATCAGCGGTAAGAATTTAATTTGTGAACTATACCTACCTTTTCCGGTTTGACTGAATTGTCTTTGTGTTTTCTCATTTGGCGTTTTGTTTCTGGACATGTTGTTGTGTTTTCTCATTTGGTTTATTGTTTTGGGTTTTGTTATTTTGTTTTTGAATGTTATTTTTGTTTGCACTTCATGGCCACCATACGAAACAATCCAAGATCAGAACAAATCCACAACAATCAAATCCAGCTAACTGAGTTAGCAAGGTATGAAGAATGATTTTACATTTTGTTTGCTTTGCAAAGGTTGCCCCTATTTATGATAGATGAATATTATAACTGAAACAAAGTTGCTTGTATTGGCTCATATCGGCCGCGAGATGAAAAGTGCAAAGTGAAAGCGTGTACCAAAAACAGCAGCTTAATTTCATAAAATACTCTGATTACAAACAACAACATAGCACAATGCGTGTCTGTGAATGGCTGAAATGTGGTTGTGAATAAGCCAATGTAAAATGTTCGTGTGAACCCGCTTTCACTTTGCAGAGTTTTGATCAAAAGGCAGATGTAGACCCGTGCCATTCATCCCCAGAAATACAACAAACACAAACAAATTTGCACTCGCTAAATAAGAGCTGTGCGAAACGCACACCGATGTGAGCCATTTTATTTCAGTCATAATATATTAACATATATTTTTGCTGTGTAGTGGACCGTGCACAGCCTCTTACGGGCGAGCCTTTCCCTGAATATGCCTTGTTAACGAGGGTGGGTCCAAGAAAGTGAGGTAAAGTGAAGGGGATATGCAGGTGATCATGTCATCTCGTCATCTCCACAGCAACGGATGCGCCATTAATTCACGTTTCACACGAACTACATAATCTGCAATTTGTTTACTTTAGTTTATATAAAAGCAGACATTTCGCTTTCTATAAGTATATTATTATTATTATTATTATTATTATTATTATTATTATTATTTCTTAATATATTTATTTATTTATTTATTTTAAGTTTTGTCGTCATTGTGAATGCACTTAAATAAAAGTAGAGTCTTATAAAGACTATGTATCTTATATAGTTTTATTCTATATTTTTTGGACATTAACAGCAGAGACAAATCACACAGCAAATCAGTCAACAAAACTCCAGGAGGGATGTCAGGTCAAGTCAAGTCAATTTTATTTATATAGCGCTTTTAACAATTTACATTGTCGCAAAGCAGCTTTACACAATTAAAAGAAGTAAGATGGATGTCATGTGCCTTTTACTGAGGAGTGGCTTCTGGCCACTCTACCATACAGGCCTGATTGGTGGAGTGCTGCAGAGATGCTTGTTATTCTGGAAGGTTCTCCTTTCTCCACAGAGAAACGCTGGAGCTCTTTCAGAGTGATGATCGGGTTCTTGGTCACCTCCCTGACAAGGCCCTTCTCCCCCAGTTGCACAGTTTGACCAGGCTCTAGGAAGAGTCGTGCTAGTTCCAAATTTCTTCCATTTGCACATAATAATCATTGATACATATTTGGTTGCTTTGCGTAAGAGAGCAAAAATTAAATAGGGCTGGTTGTATTTCTTACATGTGGTAGTTTAGATTTTTCTTTAAATAAAACAAATGAATCACGTGAGTTTCTTGTGGCTACAGTGTGATGTTTTCATTAACATACTAAAACGTTTTTTGTTCTTTTTCTGTTCCCTTTATAGTGCTGATTTCACTGATACCAGTGGCCCATGTTGAAGGTGATTTATTTATAGTTTATCATTTATATTGTGTATATCTTTAATTTGTACTGGGGCTGAGAAGTTTTGTCAGTTTGTTACTAGTTCATTAATGTAGCTTTTTGGCTTTAAACAAAAGAAGTGACATTAACTTAGTTATTTTGCATGATATTACTTTACATGATATTTGTTTGCCATATCATGTCTAGATTCACTATTTGGTAGATTTACCATGCCTGTGTGATTCTTCATTTACCGTTTACCATTTTACCAGAATAGCTTTCACTTAAGGTAAATCAACTTTTAAGAAAATAGACAGGCATAACATCAGATTGGATTCATGTTTCACGCAGGTTAAATGCCTTAAGATATTAAATATGAAATTATACATTTCTAAGATTAATGACAGTAAAATATAGGAGAAAGTGACAAAAATAATTTAATTAAATAAGTTTGTATTTATTTTTATGACACATTTCAAATGTAATTTCTACCAGCTGTAATTGTCCTAGGGTGTTATACAATACAATTCAGTCAGTTACAAATCCATTGTGCAATGTTCCAAAACATGCATCAAGGTCATTTTGTGATGAATTTCTTAATCATTTTGTTGATAAGATAGCCTCTGTTAGGCAGAATATTAACACTACTTCTAATGGTCTTGATGTGAGTTCTTCTTGTTCTACGCCCTCATCTGTGTTTAACAGCTTTATGCCAGTGTCCCTATCTTTTCTATCTAAAGTGGTCCAGCAAGCAGTTATCCCCAACTAACTGTCCTCTGGAGATTGTTCCATCTAGGGTGTTGAAGCAGGTTTTTAACACAGTGGGTCCATGTCTCCTCTCTTTTATTAACAATTGCCTTAGCTCAGGGTTTGTCCCAGATGTCTTCAAGCACGCTGTGGTCAGGCCCCTTCTCAAGAAATCCAATCTTGATCCTGCAGTATTGTCTAATTTTAAACCAGTGTCTCATTTATCCTTTTTATCTAAGGTTTTAGAAAAAGTTGTCTCTATTCAGTTACAGTCTTTTTTTAGAAGAGAATCATGTTCTAGAGAAATTTCAATCTGGCTTTAGAACACGCCACAGTACTGAATCTGCTCTTCTGAAGGTACAGAATGATATCCTCGTGTGTCTTGACTCCAAAAAACCTGTGCTGCTTGTGATGTTGGACCTCACTGCTGCTTTTGATACTGTTGACTATTCTCCTGACACGTCTGGCACAAGAAGTTGGCCTTCAAGGTCTCGTACTACAATGGTTTAGGTCATATTTAACAAATAGGACTTTCTCTATCATGATTGGTGATCTCTCTTCCTCCTCGGCCCCTTTGACCTCTGGTGTTCCACAGGGTTCCATTTTGGGCCCTGTTTTATTTTCCTTGTACATGCTGCCATTAGGGTCGATTATTTCAAAGCACAATGTCTCTTTTCATCTGTATGCAGATGATTTACAAATCTATCTGCCAGTTGTGTCGAATTCATCTGATGCACTAAAATCGATCCACAGTTGTCTGCATGACATCAAACTTTGGCTGTCACAAAACTGTCTCTGTGTGAATGAGAGTAAAACAGAATATATTAGATTTTAGACAGCTGTTTTAACTTTCAAACAGACATTGACTCTGTTGTCAGGGCAGGCTTTTTTCATCTGCGCCTCCTTGCAAAGGTCAAACCCTTTTTAAATCGTAGCGACCTGGAGAAAGCCAGTCATGCTTTTATTAGTTCGCGGCGAGACTATTGCAATGCACTTCATGTTGGAGTCACTCAAGCTCGTTTACATCGTCTGCAACTTGTACAGAATGCTGCGGCTCGTATGCTGACCAGTTATTCGTAATATATGATCATATCACACCAATCCTGTATTCTCTCCACTGGCGTCCGGTACAGTTCCAGATTCAGTTTAAACTTTTGGTGTTTGTTTTTAATGCGATTAATGGTCTGGCACCTTCCTACCTATGTGAGACTGTAAACTTTATCAACAAAGTAGAGTCTTGCGTTCTGCTAACCAGAACCTGTTAGTGGTCTGTTTATTGCCTTCTCAGGAAGGAAGAACTTCCTGAGAAGGCAATAAAAAGAAAGCTTGAGAAGAACCAGACTCAACAGGAAACCCATCCTAATTTGGGTTCTCATTTGAATATTTAGTACAAATAGTGCTAAATAAAATGTTCCATGATTCACCTGATTCACCTGATCTCTAAATAAAATTGGTGTTTGATGTGACTGTGCATGCAGCCTTTTGCTGTCATCTGTTGGCATGTTACAAAACTATTCTCTAAACGTTTTGATACCCCTGCATGTATATGTTACATTGTGTGATCTGGAGGATGAGTAATGTAAACTGGACTTCTTTCCTGTTAGGTAGATATGTTTCTTTACTTATCCAAGTAGAGTCAGATCTCCAACTCTGATGAGAGAAGGATTTTCCACTTACACATGGGTGGCGTCTTTTTACTCCTCTCTTGAACCATCTACCCTCTTTGGTCAAAATTCTATTTCAACCTGTGTCTTATTTTCATGTTGCTATTTCATCCATCGATCCTCAGGAAGATCAAAACCACCAAGAAAACCACAGAACCTTTTCAGACAGGGAAGGCTCATTTGATCTTGGAGGACTCAAATATGAGGAGCTTATCAATTTACCTAAGACTAAATAAGCTACTACTTTGATGAGTAGTAAAACTGTTATGTTCCAGAACATATTTGGGTGGTTGTTTTTTTTTTTTTTGTCTGTCACCCTTTTTCTTTTTTTCAGGGTTCTTAGTGGTTCCATCCATTGTTGCTGCTTCTGATTGGTTGGCTTAAGTTTCATTACATCAATCAACCCATCATTCCACTCTTCTGATTGGCTGCTGCACATCTCATTACCTCAAGCAATCCCGTCATTCCACTCTTCTGATTGGCTGCTGAACATCTTGGTACTTCAACCAATCTTCATCCACCAGCTGGCTTTTAAGAAACTGTTTCAGGACTTGGAGGCAGTCTTGAGACTCACTTTGTTTGGGTTACACTTTGAGAGACTAGTTCAGGGAAGTAAGCCACGTGGCATACATTTCAACATCTAGGTAACTTACTGTCTAGAGATACACTAGGCAAGAGGGTGCGTGCCAACCTATGTATACCTTTGGAGTTAGATAGTGTAGCCAGCTAAGGCGTTTTGTTTATCTTATTTATTTTTAGAGGAGATTAGATGGGCGGGAAAATTGTGTTTAGTTAGCCTGGGTTTTGGGTTTATTTTCAGCCGTACCCATTGCCAGTCTTCCTATTAGTGCCAATTCTTTTCATTTCAAAACATTTCACTTGGTACTACTTCTTTTGTTCTTGTGATGTAAATAAACATCCTTTGTTATCAAAGTATTTGGTCATCACTTTGGTTCCTACCCGTGCTGGGAATTCAACTTGCCACTGTCTCACAAATTTAAATGTGCGACCCGTATACCCCTAGACCACCAAGGGTCGTAACAAAAACATTTCTCCCTAAAAAGAAAGAAGTCCAGTTGACCTGACTCAACTTCCAGATAACCTCACCTGAATTTCTGAGTATCTTCACAGGCTTACATTTTGTGTTCAGGAAACAGACAGACTGTTCCCTTTCAAAAGCTAAACTCAATGCTGCGTGAAAACGCTATGGGAACATCTCTTTGTTGCCCGGTTGTGAAGCCTGTGCATGTCAAACCCGCTGAATACCTTCAGCTTATAACCTGTGCCAGGCATGATGTCACCGAATAAGGTGCACCTGCAGGTTATAAATAGGAGTGAACCGGAAACATCCTCAGATCTTTTTGTCTTCAGGACCGCTTTGTGTTTGCGTGTGCATGTACAAGCCATAGTGAAAGCGAAATAAAAATAACAGCTTTAACTCACCGATATGGCGGAGTTGCTTAAGAGATGCGTGCCTCCGTGCGATAGAGCTCTTTCGAAGGGGGATCTTCACGAATTTTGTCTTGAGTGCTTGGGGGAAGAACACGCTTGCCTTGGGCTTCAGGGAGAATGGGAGTACTGTGATCTTCTCCCTATTAAGGTGCTTCGCGCGCGGCTCGCTTTCTTTAAAGAGAAACCGCGAGCCGCGGCGCATTCCTGGGGATCGCGTGCTGATCTGGCAGACGCGCACGAGACGGAATTTCCGATTTCTCTCTCACTCTCTCCGGATCAGGAAGTTTTAGCTTCCGCTTCGCAAGCGCGCTCCGGCGCTTCTTGTGATGGAGCGGAAAAATCTTCCTCTCTCGCTTCCATGGAAGTAGCCTCCTCACAACGCTCCTCCAGTGCTCACAGAGCTTATGAGGAATTATTAGAGGTTGTGACGCGTGCGGTCGAGCGATTGCATATCGACTGGCCGCAGAAGCGAGATTCCCCTAAGCGTTCAAGACTAGATGACAGGTTTCTGTCAGGTGGCCGGGGGGAGGAGCCTCAATGCCTCTCTCTCCTTTTCTTTGGTGACCTCCATGATGAGTTAACCCTTTCATGGAGCAGACCATATTCATCGCGTGTTTTTGTACCATCGACTTTGATTCATTCGAATATCGTTGATGTGAAAGCACGCGGTTATATGATGATGCCCCAGATAGAAGAGACACTTGCGGGCTATCTCTCTCCTGGGACATCATCTTCCCTGAAAAAGCCTACTCTCCCCTCCAAGCCGTGCAGACTGACATCTGCTTTGGGGGGTAAAGCTTTTCAGGCAGCAGGACATGCTGGCGCTTCACTGCACACCATGGCGGTTTTGCAGGCTTACCAGGCTGACTTGCTGAAGGACCTGAGCACCGGCGGGGTGATTGATGACAAGGCGTTTGCAGAGCTGCGCAGAGCCACAGACCTGTCTCTCCGTGCAACCAAGCAGACAGCCCGTGCTGTGGGCCGTTCCATGGCTGCCATGGTATCCACGTAGAGGCATCTGTGGCTGAACCTCTCGGGCATCAAGGATAAGGATCGTGCTGTCCTCCTTGATGCCCCCGTCTCGCCTTCCGGCCTCTTTGGTGACGCTGTTAATTCCGTCGCCACTAGGTTTTGGGAGGCGAAGCTATATGAACAAGCTTTTGGAAGGTGCCTTCCCCGCCGTGCTCAAGAACCGGGACCGTCGGCCACCCGGCCCCATTCAGGTCTGGCCCCTATCAGACATGAGGTCCAGAAGGAGAGCGTGACCAGCCGCCCTCGTAAGGACTGGGGTGGGGCTCGCCGCCCTTCTCAGAAATCTGCCTCAAAAAGACTAGATCTGAGGAGCTTTCTCTCTTCCAAGAAGAAGCCCTGAGATTTGTGCGCCTGGGGCCATGGGGGTGTTCCCCCCTAGGGAGGGGTGCCTCTATTTTCATCACAAAACAGGGCCTCCTCCCTGGCACTCCCTGGAGGCCGGTGTTCAATCCCCGCCACCACTGGTGCCAATCTCCAACAAAGAGTTGGGTGTTTGGGTATCTCCTGGCATACTTCAGGATACCCGACACCTAACACCCCCCCCCCCATCCAGCCGAAGTGTCAAAGCTCGTGCCCCTTTCGGAGAAGCTGGCAGCGTGGAAACCACTGGCAGGCATATCTCCTTGGGTACAAAAGACTGTAGGCAGAGGCTACAGCATTCAGTTTGCACATCGTCCTCCACGTTTCAATGGCGTGGTCTCCACTTCCGTGAAACCGGACCGTGCACATCTGCTGGCCCAGGAGTTAAAGACTCTGCTAGGCAAAGGGGCCATAGAACATGTTCCCCTTCCAGACAGAGAGTCGGGCTACTACAGTCGGTATTTTTTGGTGCCCAAGAGAGGGGGGGGGGTTGTGTCCGATCTTGGATCTTCGCGGCTTGAACCGCTATCTCAGGAAATCCAGATTCAAAATGTTGACTGTCAAAATGATTGTTTCTCAAATTCAACTAGAGTATTGGTTTGTGACAATCGATCTCAAGGACGCATATTTCCATATAGAAATATTGCCACAGCACAGGAAGTTCCTGAGGTTCGCCTTTGGTGGTGAAGCTTACCAGTATCGGGTCCTTCCATTTGGCCTAGCTCTGTCACCCCGCACATATACAAAATGCATGGATGCAGCTCTGGCTCCTTTACGACTCCAGGGCATCCATATTTTGAATTACATAGACGACTGGCTGATTCTGGCCAAGTCTCAGGAGCTAGCGCTTCGACATCGGGATGTCGTCCTAGCCCATCTTCACTTTTTAGGATTGAGACTCAACGCCACAAAAAGCGTTCTCCTTTCTGTTCAGAGGACAACATATTTGGGTGTCACATGGGATTGGGTCACAATGCGGGCACAGTTGTCTCTTGCTCGTGTCAAATCCATTCTCAACACCCTGAAGGAAATCAAGCTATGCCAGAGGGTCACTGCATCATTTTCAGAAATCTTTAGGCGTCATGGCGGCTGCGTCCACGGTGATACCTTTGGGGCTTCTGCACATGAGAGTGTTTCAGCTGTGGCTAAGAGCCAGGGGGTTTCATTCAGGGGCCAACCCCCAGAGGCTAATAAGGGTTATGCGCCGGGGGCTTCATGCCCTTTCAATGTGGTTCAGACCCCGGTTTCGGACTTTGGGTCCCACTCTAGGTCCGTCTTGTCGTCGCAAGATGCTAACAACAGACGCTTCCCTCACGGGCTGGGGTGCGGTCTTCTTCTCTCGTGGCACATCAATTGCCTCGACATGATGGCTCTGTTTCTGGCCCTGAAACACTTCCTCCAGCAGTTGAGAGGCTACCATGTCCTAGTGCGGGTGGACAGCACTGTGGTAGTCTCGTACATAAATCACCTGGGTGGACTGCGCTCGCGCCGCTTGAACAAGCTAGCGCACCAGGTTCTGCTTTGGGCACAGGACAAGTTCCTCTCCCTCAGGGCGATTTCCATTCCAGGGCGCATGAATGTAGGAGCAGACCTGCTATCCAGTCAAGCTGTAGAACAGGAGGAATGGAAGCTCCACCCCGAAGTAGTCAGTGAAATAAGGGAAAGATTTTACGTAGCAGAGGTGGACCTCTTTGCCTCACAATAAGCAGCACAATGCCCCCTTTACTACTCTCTGACTCCTCCAGCTCCCTTGGTTCTGGACGCAATGGCCCACACGTGGCCCAGGTTACGCCTTTATGCGTTTCCATGTATAGTTCTGCTCCCAGGAGTCCTGGCGAGGGTCCGTCAACAAGGGTTGCGCCTCTTATTTATAGCGCCCCATTGGCCGACCAGAGTGTGGTTCTCGGATCTAATATCTCTCCTCGACGGCTCACCCTGGGTGATTCCAGTGAGGATGGATCTTCTGGATCAGGCACAGGGGACAATACTTCATCCTCGGCCCTAGCTCTGGAACCATCATGTGAACGGTACCAACTGAGACATGCTGGGCTTTCAGCCAGCGTAATTGAAACCATTTTAAGTGCCAGGGCTCCCTCGACTAGAAGAACTTGGCATAAGTTTCAGACTGTTTCAGTGCTGGAGTTTCTGCAAGAAAAGTTGTCCTCGGGCTTATGCCCTAGTACGCTCAGAACGTACGTAGCCGCTATTTCGGCTTGTCACGCTCAAATTCAAAATTCAAATTCTAATTTTATTTCTCACATACACAGTCATACACAGTACAATATGCAGTGAAATGCTTATACGACCGCTCCGTGACCTTAAATATTTTCACAAATGGAAACTATAAAACAAGATTCCAGCAAAGTTTCAAATATATATATATAAAATCTGAAGTATAATATAATATATTACAACTTAACTGAAGTCAGTGAAAAACTTGAGGTAGTATTTTGAAAATGAGATGAGGGGGATGAGAAAAGAAATCTTTGAGGTGTGCAAATGTGCATATATGTGCAAATGTGCATTGACATAATTGTCTGTTCTGTGTGTGCAAGAAAATGCAGAGGTGTTTTAGTCCAGTGTATTGGTTTGATTGAGAGACTGTATCGCCTGCGGGAAGAAGCTCCTTCTCAGTCTCTCTGTATTGGCCTTGAGGGAGCGGAAGCGCTTCCCAGACTGCAACAGATAGAACAGTCCATTGCTGGGGTGGCTGAGGTCCTTCATGATCTTCCTGGCCTTGGTCCAGCACCACTTGCTGTAGACAGAGTGCAGGTCAGGGAGTTCAGTTCGGATGATGCGCTCAGCTGATCACACCACCCTCTGTAGGGCTCGTCTGTCCTGCATGGTGCTGTTCCCGAACCAGGTTGCGATGTTTCCCGTCAGGATGCTCTCTATGGTGCAGGAGTAAAAGTTCCTGAGCACCTTAGAGGGCAGTCTAAAGTCTCTCAGGCGTCTGAGGTGGTAGAGACGCTGTCGGTAATTTTTCACCACGGTGTTGATGTGACAGGACCATGACAGGTCCTGCGTGATGTGAACACCGAGGTACTTGAAGCAGTCCACTCTCTTCACTGGGCTCTCGTTGATGACAGGGGTCTGGTAGTTCCTCTCCTGCTTAGTGCAGAAGTCCACTATCAGCTCCTTTGTCTTACTGACATTTAGAAGAAGGTTGTTCCTCTGGCACCAGTTCTCCAGATTTCCAATCTCCTTCAGGTAGGCCGTCTCTTCGTTGTCAGAGATCAGGCCCACCACGACGGTGTCGTCAGCAAACTTAATGATGGTGGTGGAGCTGGTAGTGGCCGCACAGTCATGTGTGTACAGAGAGTACAGCAGGGGGCTCAGAACACAGCCCTGTGGGGCTCCAGTGCTGAGAGTGAGAGAGGCTGAGACGTGTCCACCCATGCTTACTGCCTGTGGTCTCCCAGTTAGGAAATTAGAAATCCACTGACACAGAGATGAGCTGAGTCCCAGGTGCTCCAGCTTGGTGGTGAGTGTGGAGGGAATTATGGTATTAAATGCTGAGTTGTAGTCGATGAAAAGCATTTTAACATAATTCCCCCTTCTAGTGTCCAGGTGAGTGAGTGTTGTGTGGAGGAGATGAGAGATGGCATCATCTGTAGAGCGGTTCGGGCGGTATGCAAACTGTAGTGGGTCCAGAGTGTTGGGTAGTGAAGAGATGATGAAGTCTCTGACCAGCCGTTCAAAGCACTTCATCACCACTGATGTGAGGGCTACAGGTCGATAGTCATTGAGGGAAGCAGGATGGGGTTTCTTCGGAACAGGAACAATGATGGACTCCTTAAAGCATGTAGGGATAACCGACTGAGACAAAGAGAGGTTGAATATCTCTGTGAACACAGGTGCAAGCTGTTCTGCGCAGGCTCTGAGGACTCGACCTGACATGCCGTCTGGTCCTGCTGCTTTCCTGGTGTTCACTCTCCTGAAGGCTCTCCTCACGCCATGCTCGGAGATGATGAACTCGTTTCCGGTGCTGGCAGTGACTTCCTCACTGCAGCTGTTAGCGCCGCTAGCATTAGCAATGCTAGCATCTTTAGCTGCAGCCTCGAAGCGAGCATAAAAGGTGTTCAGCTCGTCTGCCAGAGTCATGTCCGCGTTCGTAATACCGGATGTTGGAGCTTTATAGTCCGTTATTGTCCTTAGTCCCTGCCACAGGCTCCTAGAGTCACTCTGTTGGAGTTGTGACTCTAGTTTCCTTCCGTAGCGCTGCTTCGTCCTCTTTAACCGCCTTCCGGATGTTATAGGACGCAGCCTTGTACTGGTCCATGTCCCCCGATGCAAGTCCCTTGTTGTAGGCAGCGGCACGAGATATCAGAGCGTCGCGGATGGTTTTATCCACCCACGGCTTCTGTTTGGGAAACGTTCTGATGTTCGTTTTCTGCACAGTATCATCCGCTAGTTTCCCGACGAATCCCACAACCGCTTTCGTAAACATGCTGACGTCATCTGAGCTGTTTCGGAACATGTCCTAGTCTGCGTCATCGAGTGCGTCCTGAAGCGCGGCCACCGATTGGTCTGGCCAGCGCGCGACCTCCCTCTGAAACGGAAGTTCCTGTTTAAGCCTTTGTTTATATTTTGGCATGAGGAAGATGGCGGCATGGTCGAATTTCCCAAACGGTGGACGAAATTGTGCATTGTAGACAATTGAATGTTGTGTAAAAGTGGTCCAGTGTCCTTTCGCCCCTGGTTGGGCAGGTGATGTGCTGATAAAAGTTCGGCGCTGCGCTTTTGAGGTTGGCACTGTTAAAGTCCCCCGCCACAATAAGCGCAGCGTCCTGGTATTGTGTTTGGTGCTGTGAGAGTGCCTCATGCAGCTCACATGAGGCAGTGTCCATGTCCGCTTGTGGCGGAATATAAACGGCGCTGATTATGACCGATGTAAACTCCCGAGGAAGATAAAAAGGACGACACTTAATAGTCAATAGTTCCAGGTTGGGTGTGCAGGAGCGTGCGAGAGGAACAACGCTCGCGCTGTTGCACCAGCCCCTGTTCACCATTAAACACACGCCGCCTCCCCTTGTCTTCCCCGAGTCCCTTGTCCTGTCCATGCGGAGAACCGAGAAGAACTCGGCCGGCTGGATGGCGTGGTCCCGAACCGCTGGGTTCAGCCATGTCTCGGTGAAGCAGAGAAGATTGCAGTTCCGAATGTCTCTCTGGAACTTTATCCTGGCCCTGAGGTCATCGAGTTTGTTCTCCAGTGACTGGACGTTGGCAAGCAGGATGCTAGGCAGAGGTGTGCGGTGTGCACGGGCTCTCAGCCTGTTCCTGAGCTTCGCGTCGCGTCCTTTGTTTTCCCTCAGGATCTCACTCGGCCAGCTCGGTTCCGGAGTTAAAAACGTTGAATTGTGAGTACATTGTAGATCAATAGAAATAAGAGTATTTCTTATTTATCATACCTAATGCACTCAATTGCGATGAATTTGCCGGTTTAAAGTTGCTAGAAATTAAATTAAAAGACGAAAACAAAGTAAAGTAGGTCGGAGCAGTCGTGACGGCAGCCGACCTCACCGGCGTCACGCTCTGAATGACGGGGTTTCTGTGGGCAAGCACCATTTAGTTGCCCATTTTATTCGTGGAGCTAAACGGTTGAGGCTGCCCACTAGAGCGACGGTCCCTTCATGGGACTTAACTATCATACTCAAAGGCCTGGCCGACACCCCTTTCAAACCACTAGAGTCAGCGCCTGTCAGGCTTCTGTCTCTTAAGATGGTTTTTCTTATGGCTATTACTTCTTTGAAGAGGTTTGGGGATCTGCAGGCTCTGTCAGTCTCCCCATCCTGCCTAGACTTTGCCCCTGGGCTAGTCAAAGCTATCCTGCATCCTCACCCGAACTATCTTCCCAAGGTTCCATTCTCAGCCCTGCACCCAGTTGTTCTCGAAGCCTTCTGTCCTCTGCCTTTCACAGCTCCAGAGCAGGAAAGACTTCACTTACTGTGTCCAGTACGTGCTCTTAGGATCTGCGTCCACCGCACTAGCCAGTGGCGTAACTCAGAGCAGGGGGGCGGCTGCCACTAGACAGACTCAGTCACACTGGTTGAGAGATGCCATTGCCCTAGCCTATGAGGCGCGTGGTCATATTTTGCCTCTGGGAATCAGGGCTCACTCAACCAGCGGGATTGCCTCATCGATTGCCTTGGCAAGAGGCGTTACCCTGCAGCAGGTGTGTGATGCGGCGGGCTGGTCCTCTCCACACATGTTTGTTAGATTTTATAGTCTGGATGTCAATGCTACTCCGGGTTCACGGGTCCTTGAGTCAGCATCCCAGAGCTAGGTCTGAGACCTCCTCGGCTTGTGCGCACACGCTACACAACCTGGGGGTCCAGACACTTGCAGTTCGGCGGCGTTGGTATTCGCGTTCCCATAGCGTTTTCATGCAGCATTGAGTGTAGCTTTTGAAAGGGAACGTCTTGGGTTACTTGACTGTAACCCTGTTCCCTGATAAAGCAGGAACAAGATGCTGCATTCCGATGCCGTACTGCTGGCATGCCTGGACGTCCTTCAGACAAAATTGACCTGACGATGTTTCCGGTTCACTCCTATTTATAACTTGCAGGTGCACCTTATTCGGTGACGTCATGCCTGGCACAGGTTATAAGCCGAAGGTATTCAGCGGGTTTGACATGCACAGGCTTCACAACCGGGCAACAAAGAGATGTTCCCATAGCGTTTTCACGCAGCATCTCATTCCCGCTTGATCAGGGAACAGGGTTACAGTCAAGTAAGCCCGAGACGATCTTTATTTCATGCTGGGACTGTATGATTCTAAAATGTTGTAAAGTCATTAGGCGCATCGATTTATGTTATATGTAACTACACCTGTAGAGAAGCAGAGAGAGGAGGCTCACACATCTCACACTTTAGTGATGCTTGTTACAATGTATATTAAATAAACTGTGTATGAATTAATAATAAAAACTCCATTGTGCCCAATTTTACAGTATGAAGGTAAGGTCAGTTTATAAAAAAATCATATTTGATCCAACTAATTATTATTATTATTATTATTATTATTATTATTATTATTATAGTTATTATTATCTCACTCACTCACTCAGTCATCCACTACTGTATGTCGTTTTATCCCACACTCACACATTCATGCAATATGGGCAAATTGGGAATGCTAGTCCACATAATCTGCATGTCTTTGGACTGTGGGAGGAAACTGGAGAACCTGGAGGAAACTAGGCCAAGGAGAAGATGCAAACTCCATACTACAGAGATGGAAATCAAACCTGGCTGGGAATCGAACCCGGACTCTTGGGGTGCAAGGCGACAGTGCTAAACACTACATCACTGTGCTGCTGCTATTATTATTATTATTATTATTATTATTATTATTATTATGTTTTACAGAGTGGCATAAAGCTGTGGTGACTGTAACACCTGATGAACATGTGTTTATTGGGGAGCGTGTTACTCTCACGTGCGACATACAGAGTGGAGGAGGCACTCAGTGGACCTACAGCTGGTATAAATCTAATGGCATTCTCACAAGGGGAGAGGATAGAAGCTACAAAGACAGCATAAGGAAGGAATTCATAATCCAGTCTGTAACAGACTCTGACAGTGGTGTCTACACGTGCAAAGGACAACGTTGGTATCCTCAGAGCTCAGAGGTCACTGCTACTGTTACACTGACTGTATCACGTGAGTCTGCTTTTGTTTTTCTTTCTTTTTTTCATAAAATATGATACAATTATTAATTTAGCATTCAAATTTTAAGTTGTCAGTAAATGAGACTCTTTTTTATGTTGACTTTCACTTCTCTCTATAATGGGCTAACATTTATTATTATTATGTTTCTTTTAATAATAATAATAATATAATAATAATAATAATAATATTATATTATTAATAATTATTATATATTATTATTATTATTATTATTATTATTATATGTATTTTGCAGATGTATTTGGGGTTTTATATTAAGTTTGCAGTGTAAATGACGACTCAGTCTGATTAGTATTACACAGTGAACAAAATGAAAGTAGGCAGTAAATCTCAGGTTGTACTGTTTCTGCCTTTAGCTGATTAATTTGAAAACTGGTGTTAATTTGCAAAGAGTTTGTAGAAATAGTTAAAAGGTAAAGATAATAATCTGCTGATCTTTAATGTAATCAGTGATATTATTATTATTTCAGGTTGAAGCCCACGTACATGTCTGTCTGTCTTTCTGTACGTCAGATCTCTCTGTCTAACTTATTATTACAAAGAAATTAAATTCTGTAAGATTGAGTATCTTACAGCTTGCTTACGCCAAGTTTTATTTCTTTCATCATCAGACAAATACACTTCTTGTTTAAAGTAGATGATTAAATCGCGCACATAACTGTTCATGACATCACTTTTACTCAATATTCTGATTTGAGTTCCTAACAATGGCGTGTCCATTTGGGTATTTTACATGCCCTCACCTTAGACTGCTGCTCATATGTTTGCTCTAACAACTCGTGTTTTATCTCATAGTGCTCAAAAGTGCTCATAACGTCCTTATACTCAATATTTTTTTTTTCCATGATTTTTTCTCTAATTTAGTCGTGTCCAATTTCTCCTCGTCACTAGGGGGCTCCACTTTAAGGCTACTACTACCACTCAGTCAGGAGGGCCGAAGTTCCCTTTCAAAAGCTACACTCAATGCTGCGTGAAAACGCTATGAGAACATCTCTTTGTTGCCCGGTTGTGAAGCCTGTGCATGTCAAACCCGCCGAATACCTTCGGCTTATAACCTGTGCCAGGCATGACGTCACCGAATAAGGTGGACCTGCAGGTTATAAATAGGAGTGAACCGGAAACATCCTCAGATCTTTTTGTCTTCAGGACCGCTTTGTGTTTGCGTGTGCATGTACAAGCCGTAACGAAAGCGAAATAAAAATAACAGCTTTAACTCACCGATATGGCGGAGTTGCTTAAGAGATGCGTGCCTCCGCACGATAGATCTCTTTCGGAGGGCGATCTTCACGAATTTTGTCTTAAGTGCTTGGGGGAAGAACACGCTTGCCTCGGGCTTCAGGGAGAATGTGAGTACTGTGATCTTCTCCCTATTAAGGTGCTTCGCGCGCGGCTCGCTTTCTTTAAAGAGAAACCGCAAGCCGCGGCCCATTCCTGGGGATCGCGTGCTGATCTGGCAGACGCGCACGAGACGGAATTTCCGATTTCTCTCTCGCTCTCTCCGGATCAGGAATTTTTAGCTTCCGCTTCGCAAGTGCGCTCTGGCGCTTCTTGTGAAGGAGCAGAAGAATCTTCCTCTCTCACTTCCATGGAGGTAGCCTCCTCTCAACACTCCTCCAGTGCTCACAGAGCTTATGAGGAATTATTAGAGGTTGTAACGCGTGCGGTCGAGCGATTGCATATCGACTGGCCGCAGAAGCAAGATTCCCCTAATCGTTCAAGACTAGACGACAGGTTTCTGTCAGGTGGCCGGGAGAAGGAGCCTCAACACCTCTCTCTCCCCTTCTTTGGTGACCTCCATGATGAGTTAACCCTTTCATGGAGCAGACCATATTCATCGCGTGTTTTTGTACCATCGACTTTGATTTATTCGAATATCGTTGATGCAAAAGCACGCGGTTATATGATGATGCCCCAGATAGAAGAGACGCTTGCGGGCTATCTCTCTCCTGGGACATCATCTTACCTGAAAAAGCCTACTCTCCCCTCCAAGCCATGCAGACTGACATCTGCTTTGGTGGGTAAAGCTTTTCAGGCAGCAGGACAGACTGGCGCTTCACTGCACACCATGGCGGTTTTGCAGGCTTACCAGGCTGACCTGCTGAAGGACCTGAGCACCGGCGGGGTGATTGATGACAAGGCATTTGCAGAGCTGCGCCAAGCCACAGACCTGTCTCTCCGTGCAACCAAGCAGACGGCCCGTGCTGTGGCTGCCATGGTATCCACGTAGAGGCATCTGTGGCTGAACCTCTCGGGCATCAAGGATAAGGATCGTGCTGTCCTCCTTGATGCCCCCGTCTCGCCTTCCGTCTTTTTTGGTGATGCTGTTAATCCCGTGGCCAATAGGTTTCGGGAGGCGAAGCTATATGAACAAGCTTTTGGGAGGTTCCTTCCCGGCTGTGTTCAAGAACCGGAACCGTGGGCCACCTGGCCATGGCCAGGTCTGGCCCCCATCAGGCGTGAGGTCCAGAAGGAGAGCGTGACCAGCTGCACACCCCCTCGTAAAGACTGGGGTGGGGCTCGCCGCCCTTCTCAGAAATCTGCATCAAAAAGACCAGATCTGAGGAGCTTCCTCTCTTTGAAGAAGAAACCCTGAGATTCGTGCGCCTGGGGCCATGGCGGTGTTCCCCCCCAGGGAGGGGCGCCTCTATTTTCATCACAAAACAGGGCCTCCTCCCTGACACTCCCTGGAGGCCGGTGTTCAATCCCCGCCACCACTGGTGTTTCGGGGAGCGCCGGTCTCCAACGAAGAGTTGAGTGTTCGAGAATCTCCTGCCATACTTCAGGATACCCGACACCTAACACCCCCCCATCCAGCCAAAGTGTCAAAGCTCGTGCCCCTTTCGGAGAAGCTGACAGCATGGAAACTACTACCAGGCATGTCTCCTTGGGTACAAAAGACTGTAGGCAGAGGCTACAGGATTCAGTTTGCACATCGGTCTCCGCGTTTCAACGGCGTGGTCTCCACTTCCGTGAAACCGGACCATGCACATCTGCTGGCCCAGGAGTTAAAGACTCTGCTAGGCAAAGGGCCATAGAACATGTTCCCCTTCCAGACAGAGAGTCGGGCTACTACAGTCGGTATTTTTTGGTGCCCAAGAGAGGGGCGGGGTTGCGTCCGATCTTGGATCTTCGAGGCTTGAACCGTTATCTCAGGAAATCCAGATTCAAAATGTTGACTGTCAAAATGATTGTTTCTCAATTTCAACTAGAGGATTGGTTTGTGACAATCGATCTCAAGGATGCATATTTCCATATAGAAATATTGCCACAGCACAGGAAGTTCCTGAGGTTCGCCTTTGGGGACGAAGCTTACCAGTATTGGGTCCTTCCATTTGGCCTAGCTCTGTCACCCCGCACATATAAAAAATGCATGGATGCAGTTCTGGCTCCTTTATGACTCCAGGGCATCCGTATTTTGAATTACATAGACGACTGGCTGATTCTGGCCCAGTCTCAGGAGCTAGCGCTTCGACATCGGGATGTCATCCTAGCCCATCTTCATTCTTTAGGATTGAGACTCAACGTCACAAAAAGCATTCTCTTTCCTGTTCACAGGACTACAAATTTTTTGTGTCACATGGGATTGGGTCACAATGCGGGCACAGTTGTCTCCTGCTCGTGTCAAATCCATTCTCAACACCCTGAAGGAAATCAAGCTAGGCCAGAAGGTCACTGTGCATCACTTTCAGAAATATTTAGGCCTCATGGCGGCTGCGTCCACGGCGATACCTTTGGTCCTTCTGCACATGAGAGCGTTTCAGCTGTGGCTAAGAGCCAGGGAGTTTCATTCAGGGGCCAACCCCCAGAGGCTAATAAGGGTTATGCGCCAGGGGCTTAGTGCCCTTTCTATGTGGTTCAGACCCCGGTTTCTGACTTTGGGTCCCACTCTAGGTCCGTCTTGCCGTCGCAAGATGCTAACGACAGATGCTTCCCTCACGGGCTGGGGTGCGGTCTCGGATGGCAGTCCAGCACAAGGGAACTGGAGAGGTCATCTTCTCGCGTGGCACATTAATTGCCTCGAAATGATGGCTCTGTTTTTGGCCCTGAAACACTTCCTCCAGCAGTTGAGAGGCTACCATGTCCTAGTGTGGGTGGACAACACTGTGGTAGTCTCGTACATAAATCACCAGGGTGGACTGCGCTCGCACCGCTTGAACAAGCTAGCGGACCAGGTTCTGCTTTGGGCACAGGACAAGTTCCTCTCCCACAGGGCGATTTCCATTCCAGGGCGCATGAATGTTGGAGCAGACCTGCTATCCAGACAAGCTGTAGAACAGGAAGAATGGAAGCTCCACCCCGAAGTATTCAGTGAAATCTGGGAAAGATTTTACGTAGCAGAGGTGGACCTCTTTGCCTCACAAGAAGCAGCACAATGCCCCCTTTACTACTCTCTGACTCCTCCAGCTCCCTTGGGTCTGGACGCAATGGCCCACACGTGGCCCAGGTTATGTTTCCACCTATAGTTCTGCTCCCGGGAGTCCTGGCGAGGGTCCGTCAACAGGACCAACTGAACGGCCCCTGAACGGGACCAACTGAGACATGCTGGGCTTTCAGCCAGCGTAATTGAAACCATTTTAAGTGCCAGGGCTCCCTCGACTAGAAGAACTTATGCCCTCAAATGGAGTGTATTTAAAAAGTTGGTGCATGGCAAGACACATAGACCCAGTTCACTGCCAGACTGGAGTGCTGTCAGACTGCAGTGCTGGAGTATCTGCAAGAAAAGTTGTCCTCGGGCTTATGCCCTAGTACGCTCAGAACGTACGTAGCCGCTATTTCGGCTTCTCACGCTCTGAATGACGGGGTTTCTGTGGGCAAGCACCATTTACTTGCCCGTTTTATTCGTGGAGCTAAACGGTTGAGGCTGCCCACTAGAGCGACGGTCCTTTCATGGGACTTAACTATTGTACTCAAAGGCCTGGCCGACACCTCTTTCGAACCACTAGAGTCAGCGCCTGTCAGGCTTCTGTCTCTTAAGATGGTTTTTCTTATGGCTATTACTTCTTTGAAGAGGATTGGGGATCTGCAGGCTCTGTCAGTCTCCCCATCCTGCCTAGACTTTGCCCCTGGGCTAGTCAAAGCTATCCTGCATCCTCACCCGAACTATCTTCCCAAGGTTCCATCCTCGACCATGCACCCAGTTGTTCTCGAAGCCTTCTGTCCTCCGCCTTTCACAGCTCTGGAGCAGGAAAGACTTCACTTACTGTGTCCAGTACGTGCTCTTAGGATCTACGTCCACCGCACTAGCCAGTTGCGTAAGTCAGAGCAGCTCTTTATTTGCCATGGGGGTCGCAACCGGGGGGCGGCTGCCACTAGACAGACTCTGTCACACTGGGTGAGAGAAGCCATTGCCCTAGCCTATGAGGCACGTGGTCACATTTCGCCTCTGAGAATCAGGGCTCACTCAACCAGGGGGATTGCCTCATCGATTGCCTTGGCAAGAGGCGTCCTCCTGCAGCAGGTGTGTGATGCGGCGGGCTGGTCCTCTCCACACACGTTTGTTAGATTTTATAGTCTGGATGTCAATGCTACTCCGGGTTCACGGGTCCTTGAGTCAGCATCCCAGAGCTAGGTCTGAGACCTCCTCGGCTTGTGCGCACACGCTACACAACCTGGGGGTCCAGACACTTGCAGTTCGGCGGCATTGGTATTCTCGTTCCCATAGCGTTTTCACGCAGCATTGAGTGTAGCTTTTGAAAGGGAACGTCTCAGGTTACTTGACTGTAACCCTGTTCCCTGATAAAGCGGGAATGATATGCTGCGTTCTGATGCCGCACTGCTGGCGTGCCTGGACGTCCTTCAGACAAAATTGACCTGAGGATGTTTCCGGTTCACTCCTATTTATAACCTGCAGGTGCACCTTATTCGGTGACGTCATGCCTGGCACAGGTTATAAGCCGAAGGTATTCGGCGGGTTTGACATGCACAGGCTTCACAACCGGGTAACCGGGCAAGATGTTCCCATAGTGTTTTCACGCAGCATCTCGTTCCCGCTTTATCAGGGTTACAGTCAAGTAACCCGAGACAACTCTCACATGTTTCCTCTGAACCACGTGATGCCAGCTGACGGCATACTTTCGAACCGTTCGCTCACCCACCATTGGGGGCGGAGTAACACACTCGGAGGACAGCGATATCCGCTCCTTCCATTTGTGTGAGCTCACAGATGCCCCTGGTTGGCTTTAGAGCCGTGATTAATGCGGGAGCACTTAGTACCTCTCATCCCTCTCCTCTGAGGGAGCTCGGCCAATCAGCGCTCTCTAGACCTTCGGCTGCAGGAGGTTACAGCATCACCTGGGAGTCGAACTAGCGATCTCCAGATGATAGGGCAAGCATTTTTCCACTGCGCCATTTATGCGCCATTTCATTTATGTTGGACATTTCATAAAAGACAGGCAAATTTTCATTGTATTCTGTACAGCCAATTTTGCCTGGTGCACAAATAAAATTGGCTAGCAGACAGAATCTTTTTTGAGACTTTTGACCAATGTACAGAGAAAACTGTTCATTATTTACATAGACTATTTGAGGCATTAGATTATAAGGTTGTATCTGAGAGTTCTTAATTGTGAGAGATTGTAATTAGCAGCGTCATTCACATCAGTCTCTGTCACATCAACCGAGGTAGAAGTCATTCACAGCATTTAAATATGCCTCATCATGTTCTCTTTGCTTTGCAGATGTCTGTTCAGATTTACTGGGTAAATAATCCCAGATTAATTCTGTTCTGTTAGTTATTGTTATGTTTAGGTCTTTTAAATAATGTAAAACTTTGTTTTTCTGGGACATTTGTTTCCTTATTTACAAATTTCTAAGGATAATACAAGCATAAAAAAAATAAATAAACATTTGCAAATATTTGCTATAAATGTAAAAATATAATTTTTAGACACAAAGCATACAGTATGTTAGAGTACAGTGAATCTTGTTGCGAACGTAAAAGCAGCTCTGACTCTCCTCTTTTCACACCTACAGTAAAACCCAAACCGACTCTGACAGTAAATCCTCAGCACTCACTCTACACTGGAGACATCGTCACTCTGACCTGTGATCTGAAGGAGGGCACTGGATGGGAGTTTCTCTGGTACAAATATAATCCGGCTCAAAATAGTGAACTAAAATCCACAAACACACTGAAAGTAACAGTTGATAAAGCAGGAGAAATAAAGTACGATTGTTTGGCAAACAGAGGAGACTACTACACAAAGCCCAGTGATCCTGTCAAGATTACAGTGAAAGGTACGTCATGATTTTTTCCACATATCACCATAAGTTTGAAAAAAAAGTATCTTTGTATTCAGGCTGTTGAAAACATCCACATGGTTAAAATTGTTGGACATTTGTGGCTTGATACGTGATACCATGCAAATGTTTACAAACATGTTAATTACCAAATCATACTTTTAAAAGTGGTAAAGCTATAACTTTATTTTCAGGCATGGGAAGTCATAAAAATAAAAATAGATTAAAAAAAGACAAATAAGAAAAAAAAAATCTTATATAAAATCCTTGTATATCGCCCATAATGTGAGGGATGACAGGAAATGTGTTATTTACAGTACCAAAGAATGATTAAAAAAGTAAAATTATAACTTTGTGTTTTCAAGCATAGTAAATAATTTCCAGGAACATACAAACATTGTTCTTGTTTCTTTATTAAAATTAATTGAAAAAGACTGATAAGAAAAGGAGTGGCACGGTGGTGTAGTGGTTAGCACTGTCGTCTTCTTCCTGGCCAGGCTCGAGTCCTGTCTCTGTGTGCATAGCGTTTGTATGTTCTCCCCGTGCATGGTGGGTTTCCTCTGGGTACTCTGGTTTTCCTCCCGCAGTCCATCATTTCATACACTTCAGATTGTTAAACTTGGGTCTTGCATCAGTAAAACATTTGTAGAACATTGCATGAGATGGCTACACTTCATAGCCATACTTTGCACATTTACAGTTTCAGGAAATCATAAGATGAGTGCTGAGTTTGTATTTAGTTCACCCAAACATGAATTCTTTCAATAATTACTCAGTTTTATGATGCTACAAACCTTTATGTTCATATGTATTCTATGCCGCCCTTAGTCACAACACGAAGGCTGAGGTTTTTTTCACAGATGTTTAATATGTTCATTGACACCGTAGAACTAAATAAACAAGACAAATATATAACAGACATCACATTAAATTACACAGAAAACATGCATACAACATTAAACTCAGAAATTTGCAAAAATATCTTTACATACTACTTTTGCCTGCTTGTGCACTAAAAGAGGGGGTTTATCTTAAATTTCCTTGGCTGGATGGCTTACATACATCAAGAGAAAATTCTGTACACCTGCACGCAACAGCATCGCTCGTCTCCGCATGCCGATGAAAAACAGGAAGTGGCATGCAAAATGCAATATGGGAAAAGAAATAAAACATGACCAAAGTTCTTGTATCTTAATCAAACAACGATAACTGAATATAAACCAACAAGTAACATTATAAAATAATCAAAATATAAAATTATACTAATTAAATCAATCAACATTAATTGAAATAAACACGTGTTCAAGTACACGAGCGCCATCTATTGGAAACGAAACAAAAGTTTGTGTCAGCAAATACACTCCCACCATCACACTATGCGTGATTCTTTAAGTTATGAATACTAATAATAAGGAACGCATCATGAAATTAACATTCAGAACAAATTTCTGTACACATTAAACACACTTAATCTTTAATCCGCTTCAAGTAATAACACTGTTTTGTCTATGGGTCTTTCTAATTAGACTAACTTGCTTGTGCGTGCACTCTTGTTATCCAGTGTTGCATCACCAACAAGAAGTTTAAGTCTTTTCACCCTGCCATCAGTTCCTGGGAAGACTTCTACAACCTTGGCTAGCTTCCACTGATTTCGTGGTGCTAAGTCATCTTGAAGCAGAACAACATCATTTATTTGAGCATTTCTCCTGCTCTTATTCCACTTATTTCTCTGCTGCAAACTCAACAGATATTCCTTCCTCCACCTGGTCCAAAACTCATTTGCGAGAAACTGAACTCTCTTCCATCTCTTCTGAAGATAGAGATCTTCCCTTACAAACTCTCCAGGAGGTGGTGCAATGATAGTTGACTTCATCGTTAGCATATGATTCGGCGTCAATGGTTCTGGTCCCAACGGATCATTGATATGTTCTGCGGTCAATGGTCAACTATTGATAATAGCCATTACCTCATACATGAATGTTCTTAAGGAAGAAGTGTCCAGTCTTGCTGAAGACTGGTCTAGGATGGACATCAATACACTCCTTACAGTCCGGATCTGTCTCTCCGAGACACCACCCATGTGACTGGAAGCAGGTGGGTTCATGACGAAGGTACAGCCTAAGTCCTTTAGACGTTCTTGGGTAATTCCCTTCATCAATTCCTGGAACTCACCCTTTGCACCAATAAAGTTGGTACCTTGATCACTATGCAGCTGACTTACATTGCTGAGTATTGCAATGAAACAACTCTGAGCATTAAGAAAGGCTCTCAGTGCTAAGATCGTCCAGTACTTCAAGATAAACAGCTCGTGAGCACATGCAGGTGAACAAGAGTCTCTTCAACTCTTTCCTTCCCTCTTTAACATAAAATGGGCCAAAAGTGTCCATGCCACTATAGGTAAAAGGAGGAGTAGTTTGCATCCTCTCCGGTGGCAGGTCTGCCATCTTTTGCTCCTGAATACATTTCCTTAACTTTCTACATTTTATGCATTTGTAGATAAGAGATGAAACTTCACTACTACATCCTAAAATCCAAACACCATTGGAACGAATTTCATTCAAAGTCATCCCTCGGCCTTGATGTTGCACCTTCTCATGGAAATGTTTTATGAGCAGACGAGATACATGATGACCTTTTGGAAGAATGGCCGGATGCTTTACATGAGGGTAAAGCTCAGACTGTGTCAATCGGCCTCCTACCCGTAAGACATCATGATCATCGATAAAGGGACTTAATTTGTACAGCTTACTGAACTGATTTGAATGAACTTCCTTTCCCTGTCTCAGAGCTTTAATTTCATCACTGAACACTTCCTGTTGTACTGCATGAATTATGAACTGCTCAGCATCCTTTCTTTCTTCAAGTGTTGTGGCATCAGTAGATCTTTCTATCAAACCTTTCACACTCCTTGCACAACGTTTGAGTCTAGCTATGGCTTTCACTGCCCTTTTCCAATCAGAAAATTATTTTAGGCAATCTAAAAGCGATCTTTGAGAGATCCCTTACTCTGCCTTAGTTGTAAAAACCTGTAACCTTTTAAGTTCTGGGTCTCCTTCATCAACCTCTCCCACCGTGATGTCTTCCTTGGGGAGTTCCTTTTGCCATACAGGTTCCTTTTTCTTATGGGTAGGAAACTTGGACCAGTAAGCCAGTTGGATTTCATAAGATCCTTTACAGAGAGACCCCATGAGGCATGGTCAGCTGGGTTCTGATCTGAAGCAACATATCTCCACTGACTAGGCTCAGTGCATGTCCTGATCTGCTGAATTCGGTTGGCTACAAATACGTGGAACCATCTTGCATCATTGTTGATATAACCAAGGACAACCTTGGAATTCGACCAGTAGTATTCACAGGCACCATGAAATTCTAATTCTCTTTTGAGCTCATCGCCAATTCTTGTGACTGCAACTGCAGCGGAGAGCTCCAATCTTGGAATTGTGGTTACCTTTATTGGGGCAACTCTTGCTTTACCCATAATGAGAGTGCAGTGTACCTTTCCTGACTTGGTCACTGTTTTGAGGCATGAACCTGCTCCATAGCCTGCTCCATAGCCTGCTCACACTGGCATCAGCGAAATGGTGCAGTTCATATTGCTGGATACCTTTAAACATTGATGGCACATAACAACGTGGTATTTTTACCAACGACAGGTTATGGAGGTCCTGTAGCCAAGCTTCCCAATGCGGCCTGGGATCATCAGGAAGTGGTTCGTCCCAGCCTATGTTGTCGTTGCACATCCTTTGTAAGATCCTTTTCCCAACCAAAATGAAGGGAGCGACAAACCCAAGAGGATCAAAAATAAAAGCAATTGTAGACAGCACTCCTCTTCTAGTGAAAGGATTTCCCTTTATTGGTACTCTAAAATGGAACTCGTCTAAAGATACACACCAATGAACTCCGAGCGCTCTCTCTACCTTAGATTCTCCTAGGGCCAAATCAAAGTCAGTTGAACCTTCAGTACATTCCTCCCTTGGGATTGTGGCAATCACCTTCTTGCTGTTGGCAACAAATTTGTGCAAGTGAAGCTTCCCGGTATTGTAAAAAGCTCTGGCTTCTTCTACTAGCTGGATTCCTTCTTCTTCTGTGTCTACACTTGTTAAGCCATCATCAACATAAAAATTACGCCGTATAAACTTCACTGTGGCTTGACTAAACTTGCCTTCACCTTGTGAGGCAAGGTATTTTAGCCCAAAATTTGCACATCCAGGTGAGGAGGCAGCTCCAAACAAGTGGACCTTCATGCGAAAAACTGAGGGTGGAACTTCCATGTTGCCTTCTTCCCACCACAAGAACCTAAGGTAGTCACGATCCTTTGGGGCAACATGAAACTGATAGAACATATTCTCTACATCACACATGATGGCTACCTGCCCCTTCCGGAAGTGACATAAGACTTCAACAAGGGTATTTGTAAGGTCAGGCCCAGTCAGATGATTCTCATTCAGAGAAGTATTCTGGAACCTTACAGAGCAATCAAAGACAATGCAAATCTTTCCCGGCTTGACAAGATGGTGCCGGTGAGGTCGGCTGCCTCCGCGACTGCTCCGACCTCTTCTACTATTTTTTTGTCTTTTAAATTAACTTTCAGCAACTTTAATCTGGCAAATTCATCACCATTGAGTGCATTAGGTACAATAGAGATACTCTTATTTCTATTGGTCTACAATGTACTCACAATTTGAAGTTTTTAACTCCGGATCCGAGCTGGCCGAGTGAGATCCTGAGGGAAAACAAAGGAAGCGACGCGAAGCGGCGGCCCCGAGGGAAACGAGTCGGCGTCAGGAACAGGCTGAGAGCACGTGCACACTGCACACCTCTGCCTAGCATCCTGCTTACCAATGTCAAGTCACTGGAGAAAAAGCTTGATGACCTCAGGGCCAGGATAAAGTTCCAGAGAGACATTCGGGACTGCAATCTCCTCTGCTTCACCGAGACATGGCTGAACCCAGCGGTGCCGGACCACGCCATTCAGCCGGCTGAGTTCTTCTCGGTTCACCGCATGGACAGGACACGGGACTCGGGGAAGACAAGGGGAGGCGGCGTGTGCTTAATGGTGAACAGCAGCTGGTGCAGCAGCGCGAGCGTTGTTTCTCTCGCACGCTCCTGCACACCCAACCTGGAACTATTGACTATCAAGTGTCGTCCTTTTTATCTTCCTCGGGAGTTTACATCGGTCATAATCACCGCTGTTTATATACCACCAGAAGCGGACACGGACACTGCCTTATGCGAGCTGCATGAGGCACTCTCACAGCACCAAACACAGCACCGGGATGCTGCGCTTATTGTGGCCAGGGACTTTAACAACGCCAACTCCAAACGCGCAGCGCCAAACTTTTATCAGCATATCACCTGCCCCACCAGGGCGGAAAGGACACTGGATCACTGTTACACTACAATCAAGGACGGCTACAAGGCACAATCTCGTCCCCCGTTTAGGAAATCCGACCACGCCGCCATCTTCCTCATGCCAAAATATAAACAAAGGCTTAAACAGGAACTTCCGGTTCAGAGGGAGGTCGCGCGCTGGACGGACCAAGCAGCGGCCGCGCTTCAGGACGCACTCGATGACGCAGACTGGGACATGTTCCGAAACAGCTCTGATGACATCAACGTGTTTACGGAAGCGGTTGTGAGTTTCATCGGGAAACTAGCGGATGATACCATGCAAAAAACGACCATCAGACCGTTTCCCAATCAGAAGCCGTGGGTGGATAAAACTATCCGTGACGCTCTGAGATCTCGCCTACAACGTGGGACTTGCGTCGGGGGACATGAACCTGTACAAGGCTGCATCCTATAACGTCCGGAAGGCGGTGAAGGAGGTGAAGCAGCGCTATGGAAGGAAACTAGAGTCACAACTCCAACAGAGTGACTCTAGGAGCCTGTGGCAGGGACTAAGAATGATAACGGACTATAAAGCACCAACATCCGGTACGACGAACGTGGACATGACTCTGGCAGATGAGCTGAACACCTTTTATACTCGCTTCAAGGCTGCAGCTAAAGACGCTAGCAATGTTAATGCTAGCGGCGCTAACGGCTGCAGACAGGAAGTCACTGCCAGCACCGGAAATGCGTTCATCATCTCCGAGCATGGCGTGAGGAGAGCCTTCAAAAGAGTGAACACCAGAAAAGCAGCAGGACCAGACGGCATCTCAGGTCAAGTCCACAGAGCCTGCACAGACCAGCTTGCACCTGTGTTCACAGAGATATTCAACATCTCCTTATCTCAGTTGGTGATCCCTACATGCTTCAAAGAGTCCATCATTGTTCCTGTTCTGAAGAAACCACATCCTGCTTCCCTCAATGACTATCGACCTGTAGCCCTCACCTCAGTGGTGATGAAGTGCTTTGAATGGCTGGTCAGAGACTTCACTACCAGACACACTGGATCCACTGCAATTTGCATACCGCCCGAACTGCTCTACGGATGATGCCATCTCTCATCTACTCCACAAATCACTCACTCAGCTGGACACTAGAAGGGGGAATTATGTTAAAATGCTCTTTGTCGACTACAGCTCAGCATTTAATACCATAATTCCCTCCATGCTCACCACCAAGCTGGAGCACCTGGGACTCAGCTCATCTCTGTGTCAGTGGATCTCCAACTTCCTAACTGGGAGACCACAGGCAGTAAGGATGGGCAGCTATGTCTCAGCCTCTCTCACTGTCAGCACTGGAGCACCACAGCGTTGTGTTCTGAGCCCCTTGCTGTACTCTCTGTACACCTATGACTGCGTAGCCACTACGAACTCCACCACCATCATTTTTGCTTTTTGCCAAGTTTGCTGATGACATGGTTGTGGTGGGCTTGATCTCTGACAATGATGACACGGCCTACCTGGAGGAGATTGGAAATCTGGAGAACTGGTGCCAGAGGAACAATCTCCTCGTGAACCTCAGTAAGACGAATGAGTTGATAGTGGACTTTAGTACTAAGCAGGAGAGGAACTACAAGACACACGCCATCAACGAGAGACCAGTGGAGAGAGTGGACAGCTTCCGATACCTCAGTGATCACATCACACAGGACCTGTCATGGTCCTGTCATATCAACACCGTGGTGAATAAGGCGCGGCAGTGTCTCTACCACCTCAGGCGCCTGAGAGACTTTAAACTGCCATCTAAGGTGCTCAGGAACGTCTACTCCTGCACCATAGAGAGCATCCTGACAGGAAACATCTCAACCTGGTTCGGGAACAGCACCATGCAGGACAGGAGAGCCCTACAGAGGGTGGTTAGATCAGCTGAACGTATCATCTGTACCAAGCTCCCTGACCTTCAGACGATCTACAACAAGCAGTGCTGGTCCAAGGCCAGGAAGATAGTGAAAGACCTCAGTCATCCCAGCAATGGACTGTTCTCTCTGTTGCGGTCAGGAAAGCGCTTCCGCTCCCTGAAGGCCAACACAGAGAGACTGAGGAGGAGTTTCTTCCCACAGGCTATACGAGCTCTCAATCACAACACCACATACCACTCACACACTTGCACATTTTGCACACCTCAGGAATGCAGACTTTTTACCTTTTACTTTTTATCGGGACGCACAACCGGTTTACACATGGAACATTTGCACACTTGCACATTTTGCACACTGTCAAGTTGAACTTCACTACATTCTGGTCTGCACTACATCACATTTCCATTACATTTGTTACTATATATATCCACTATTTTTATTAGATATTCTTTAACTTCTTTATATTTATCTTATTCAAATACTTTGTTACATTTTTATTCTTATTCTATATATTTTGTAAATAAGTGTTTCTTTATTTTAAATATCTTATTTCTCTTTTTGTTGTAATATTGTAGGTCAATAGCAGTCATATAAGCATTTCACTTCATATCATACTGTGTATGACTGTGTATGTGACAAATAAAATTTGAATTTAAAATTTGAATTTGATTTGATTTGATTTGAGTCTGCTAAATCTTCCTGCAGGGTTTTTGCAGTGAAATGGCGGTTTTGATTTTTCTTTCTGACCAGCATACGAGCAGTTCTCTCTGAGAGTTTCTTGGTCTTCCAGATCTCATCTTGACCTCCACAGTTCTCTTGAACTGCCATCTCTTAATGACATTTCTCACTGTGGAAACTGCAAGCTGACAACACTTTGATTTCTTCTTGTAGCCTTCTTCTGCATAGTGGGCATCAATAACTTTCATTTTCAGAGTCTTACACAGCTGCTTAGAGGAACCCATAGTTGCTGAGTGTCAAGACGTGTGTGCACAAAGTTTGAAGAGTTAAAGTATTTGTAAAGCTTTGAAATTGGTATTTACTAATGACAGCTGTTACCATGCATCAGATCTAACAAGCTGATTAAGGTCTGAAACCTTGTAAAAAGAATCAGAGACTCTGGAAATCTTAGGGTGCCCAAACTTTTGCACAGTGCCAAATGTTTTATTTTTTTATTTTTGTTCAATTTATGGCATAGGAAGTAACTATACATTAATGCTTTGTGAGAATATTGTGCATTTTTTTCTGTTTCCTATCAAGGGGTGCCTAAACTTTTGCAAAAGACTGTACAAGTGTTTTGATATACTGTACAAGCACGCTTCTGGAACAAATTATGCTCGCAATCCAAGGTTTACTGTGAATAAATAAAATCCACACTAAGATAAAATTAATCTTCCAGTGCGTTAAAAAATATATATAATCTTGGGTTTGAGTAAAATCTTTCATACATTCTAAATGCCAAATACTCTTGGCCTAGTTCACTATGTTAGCTTCTCCACTTTTCTTTTTAATGTTAGTTCATGGCCGTGCAGTGATGAGATGGACAAACTGATCAATGCATGCCATTGTCAGGCTACAGTACAAAACTTTCGGGTTTTGTCACAAGAAAATGTACAATAAAGAAATGTGCTATTAGACATTCATGAAAAACTTCTTGCTTTGTATTAAATAGAATAACAGATTTTTAATGATGTCCCAGTTTTAAATTACTAAGTAGGTTACACATCCATATCAAAAACTAACAACAAAATGTACTCATGTCTGGTATAGAACATAACAACAGCTTTATTTATTTATTTATTTATTTATTTATTTATTTTTTACAGGGAGGCCTAAAGCTGTGGTGTCCATAATACCTGATACACATGTGTTCATTGGGGAGAGAGTTACTGCCAGATGTGACATACAGGGAGGAGAAGGGATTCAGTGGACAAACAGCTGGAATAAAGATAATCTCAGACTCATTGAGAGAACATATGAAGTCTACACAGGCAACATGTATCAGTTAACAATCTCATCTGTTAAGTACTCTGACCGTGGTGTCTACACTTGCACAGGACAGAACAGTGACTATCAGAACTCAGAGATCAGTGACGATGTTACACTGACTGTATCAGGTGAGTCTGTAACAGATCAGGATCATTAGACATTTTCAAATGTATTTTATTTATTTTTTTATTCATCACACACACACACAAATGCATACAGAGTATGCCATGCAGTGAAAAGCTTATTACCTCTGTCAAAAAAATAAATTAACTGGAAAAACAGTCCCAAATTTTTATAATTATTATTATTTTTTAATTAAAATAGCTCTTAACCTGGCCCCACAGTGGCGTAGTGGTTAGCACTGTCACCTTGCTTCTCCAGGTTCTGGGTTTGATTCTTGCCTTCTGTGTATATATATAGGTTGCATTTTCTCCCTGTGCTTAGTGGGTTTCCTCTGGGTATTTCAGTTTCTTCAAACAGTGCAAACACATGCAGATTGTGAGTGTGTGTGTGTGTGTGTGTGTGTGTGCCCTGTGATGGATTGGCACCCTATTCATGGTGTACCCTATTCTCGCCTTGTGACCTAAGTCTCCTGGGATAGGCTCCAGACCCCCTCTTGACCCTATATACAGGATATACAGCAGTATAGACAATGAGTGAGTGAGTGAGCTTGTTACCTAACATGCTTAACATGATTATCATGATTTGAAAATATAATAATAATTTATGTAAAATATATTTATATATTTGTATTCATGTATTTAAACAGATGCCAACAACAACAAAATAAAAAATAAAAAAACACCACCAACTACAATTTTTAATCCACCCTGACTGTACCAAATGTTACAAATACATGTTTGTTTTATAGATAAAGCACAAGTTAAAACAAAAAACAAACAAACAAATGTTTGTTTTATCAACAAAGCATATGTAAAAAAAAGGTCATATACTGATTTTGTTGTCAAGCTAATAGCAGCTCTGACTGTTTCAAAATTTCACACCAACAGTAAAACCCAAACCGACTCTGACAGTGAATCCTCGGAACTCACTCTACATTGGAGACACCATCACTCTGACCTGTGATCTGCAGAAGGGCACTGATTGGAAGTTTTTCTGGTACAAACTTGATCTGCCTCTCAGTGGTGAAGAAGAATCCACAAACACATTGACAGTAACAGTTGATGAAGCAGGAGAAATAGAGTACCAGTGTAAGGCATACAGAGAAAAGTACTACACAAAGCCCAGTGATCCTGTCCAGATTACAGTGAAAGGTACGTTGTGATTTTCTCCACTTTTCACCATAAGTTCTATTCTTTATTAATCCAGGATGAAAAAACACTCCATGTGTTTAAAAGTGTTGGACATGTGTGATTGGTGTGATAGTAGACCTGGCGATCCATCCATCCATCCATCCATCCATCCATCCATCTTCAACCGCTTATCCAAAATTGGGTCGCGGGGGGTAGCAGTTCCAGCAAGGAACCACAAACTTCCCTTCCCCAGCCACATCAGCTAACTCTGACTGGGGAATCCTGAGGCGTTCCCAGGCCAGTGTGGAGATATAATCTCTCCATCTAGTCCTTGGTCTGCCCCGTGAGCTTCTCCCAGCTGGACGTGCCAAGAACACCTCCCTAGGAAGGCGTCCTGGTGACATCCTTACTAGATGCCCGAATCACCTCAACTGACTCCTTTCCATGCAAAGGAGTAGCAGCTCTACTCCGAGCCTCTCACGGATAACTGAGCTTCTCATCCTATCTCTAAGAGAAAAGCCAGCTACCCTTCTGAGAAACACAATTTTGGCCGCTTGTATTCGCGATCTTGTCCTTTCGGTCATGACCCAACACTCATGACCATAGGTGAGGGTTGGAACGAAGATCGACTGGTAAATTAAGAGCTTTGCCTTTTGGCTCAACTCTCTTTTCGTCACAACGGTGCGGTAAAACAATTGCAATACCGCCCCTGCTGCACCGATTCTCCGGCCAATCTCACGTTCCAATATTCCATCACTCGTAAACAAGACTCCGAGATACTTGAACTCTTTCACTTGGGGTAATGTCTCACTCCCTACCTGGAGTAGACAATCCATTGGTTTCCTGCTGAGAACCATGGCCACAGATTTTGAGGTACTGATCCTCATCCCGACCGTTTCACACTCAGCTGCAAACCCATCCAGCAAGCGCTGCAGGTCACAGACCGATGATGACATCAGGACCACATCATCTGCAAAAAGCAGTGATGCAATCCTTAGCTCACCAAACCGGATACCCTCTCCTCCACGGCTGCGCCTTGATATCCTGCCCATGAAAATCACAAACAGGATTGGTGACAGAGCACACCCCTGGCGGAGGCCAACACCCACTGTAAACAAGTCTGACTTACTGCCGAGAATCCGAACACAGCTTTCACTTTGGGTGTAAAGGGATTGGATGGCCCTGAGAAGTGACCCCCTCACCCCATACTCCCGCAGTACCTCCCACAGGAAATTCCGAGGAACGCGATCATATGCCTTCTCCAAATCCACAAAACACATGTAGACTGGATGGGCATATTCCCACGCCCCCTCCAGGATTCCTGCAAGAGTAAAAAGCTGGTCCACTGTTCCACGACCAGGACGAAAACCACATTGTTCCTCTTCAATCTGTGGTTCAACAATCGGCCGAACCCTCCTTTCCAGCATCTTTGAGTAGACTTTCCCAGGGAGGCTGAGCAGTGTAATGCTCCTGTAGTTGGCACACACCCTCTGGTCTCCCTTTTTAAAAAGGGGAACCACCACCCCCGTCTGCCACTCCTTAGGCACTGTCCCTGACTTCCACGCAATATTGAAGAGACGTGTCAACCAAGACAGCCCCTCAACACCCAAAGCCTTCAGCATTTCTGGACGGATCTCGTCAATTCCAGGGGCTTTGCCACCATGGAGTTGTTTGACTACCTCAGTGACCTCACCCAGGGAAATCAACGTCATCCTCCCGTCATCCTCCAGGCTTAGTTAGATTCAGGAGTTCTTAGATTCAAGTGCTCTTACCACCGCCTGATTACCTCCTCAGTCGAGGTCATCAGCGTCCCATCCTTGCTTTACACAGCTTGGGTGGTTCCCCATTTCCCCCTCCTGAGGTGCCGGATGGTCTTCCAGAAGCACCTTGGTGCTGCCCAAAAGTCCTTCTCCATGGATTCTCCGAGCTCCTCCCACACCCGCTGCTTTGCCTCTACTACCGCTGCAGCTGCTGTCCTTTGAGCCTGCCGGTACCTTGCAACTGTCTCTAGAGTCCCCTGGGATAAAATATCCCTGAAGGACTCCTTTTTCAGTCGGACAGCTTCCCTAACCCCAGGTGTCCACCACACTGTTCGAGGGTTATCATCCTTTGAGGCACCAAGAACCTTAAGACCACAACTTACAGCTGCAGCTTCAGCAATAGAAGCTTTGAACATTGACCACTCCGATTCAATATCCCCAGCTCCTCCTGGGATGCTGGAAAAGCTCTGCCGGAGGTGGGAGTTGAAGGCCTCTTGGACAGGGGCCTCCCCTAAACGTTCCCAATTCACCTGCACTACACGTTTGGGCTTACGAGGTCTGGCCAGTGGCCTCCCCTGCCACCTGACCCAACTCACCACCAGATGGTGATCAGTTGACAGCTCTGCCCCTCTCTTTACCCGAGTGTCCAAGACATATAGCCTCAGGTCAGATGATACGATCACAAAATCGATCAATGATTTTCGGCCTAAGGTGCTCTGATAACAAGTACCCTTATGAGCATCCCTATGCTCGAACATGGTATTTGTTATTGACAATCCATGAATAGCACAGAAATCCAATAACAAAACACCGCTCGAGTTTAGACCAGGAAGGCCGTTCCTCCCAATCACGTCCCTCCAAGTATCTCCATCATTGCCCACATGTTCATTGAAGTCCCCCAGCAAGACTATACAATCTCCTACTGGGGCCCAAAGCAATACTCCATTCAGAGTGTCCAAGAAGAAGAGTACTCTGAACTGCTGTTTGGTGCATAAGCACAGATAACAGTGAGAGTCTGTTGAGTGTGTGTCGAGCCACCCAGCCCCACCAGATCTAACTGATAACACTCCATCTCCCGCACAAGCTCTGGCTCCTTCCCCCACAGAGAAGTAATGTTCCACATCCCTAGAGCCAGCTTCTGCTGCCTGGGTCTGGTTCGTCGAGGCCCTTGGCCTTCACTGCTACCCAAATAGCAGCGCACCCTACCCCACCGGTTTTTCTCGCAGGTGGTTGGTCCACGAGATGGGGGAGGACAGGTTTCCACGTTGCTCTTTCAGGCTGTGCCCGGCCAGACATGGGCCCCGGGCTTCCTCCTGGCAGGGTCACTCTTCTCCCTCCTGTTTTATTCATGGGGTTTTTTAAACCATACTTAGTCTGGCCCCTCGACTGAGACCTATTTGTCTTGGGAGGCTCTACCAAGAGCACATGACTCCAGACAACACCCCTCCCAGGTTCATGCAGGCACGCAAACCTCTCCACCGCGATAAGGTAATGGTTTCCGGAGAGACCTGGGCGATTTAATTGTTATTTTCGATTCATTCGAATTTATGGTTTATGTCGATTTTAAAAAATGAAAATCGATTTTACAGTTTCACTTTGGTACGCCACCGCAAGCTTCTGTAGTTTTGCGACGTTCCTTTATGACTCAAGTGGGAAATACGAGATACAACATGGCAGCGCGCGCTGATGAAACCAAAGAGCTCGTTTCCAACAGAGTCGTGGTTTCTTCAGACGTATGGAAATTGTTCGGGTTCGCAACTTTACACATTGAACAAGTCAAAGCCCGGTGTAAAATTTGTCTGAAGTTTGAGGCAACTAAAAGAAGCTAATTTACTCGAGCCCGACTAATTTCCTCGCGCACCTCAAACAGAGACACACTGTTGAATTGGCGTCATGTTTGGCGCTGCAAGCTAACCAAGACAAGCGGCAGCGCGAATACACCAGTTAAACCAGTTAGCACATTTCCCCACTGTATCCCATATGATAAGACCCTTGATGGAAAGATATTACTGATGTTGTCTCGTGTTACAACACTAAAGTAAAAAAAAAAAAAAATGTAAAATGCTGTCAGGTTCCTGTTTGACTTTATTCAGCATGTAAGTTGCATGTGGTTTGCAAAATTGTTTAAGTGATTTAATATATATATATATATATATATATATATATATATATATATATATATATATACTTTTAATCCAAATAAACAGGTAATGCTTGAGTTATAGGTTTTGCTTAAGTAACACACGAAAAAAAAAAAAACTCTACAGTATACTGTCTGTTTTTTTTTATTTTATATATTTATTTTAAGCAAAACATTTTTTTGTATCGAAAATCGAATTTGGTCTAAAAAAAATCGGAGATTCAATTTATAGGGCATATCGCCCAGCTCTATGTGATAGTAGTAATTGTTTAAAATGATATTTGTGTTAGGAACCTCCACTAGAGGTCACTGTTCATGTCTGTCTCTCTGTAGTTTTGTTGGTTGACTCAATTTCCCAGAAGCCACCTCAGTCAGGTGATGAGTGCTCACCTGAACTGAGGTGGCTCGTTAAAACTTCTATAAATAGCAGTTTGTTCTGGGAAACTGGATCGAGCATTGTTTGGTCTGTTTGTGTGTATTATCGTCATGTGGGCATTCCTTTTTGTTACTTTAAGTTTATATTTGGTTTATGTTTTGTAACCTTTGTTTTCAGAGGGCTCTAGTTTTGTTTTCTTGATGTTCCTTGTGTCTGTGGATTCATGGAGCTGCTCTGTTCAGTGTGTAGTTAGGCTGTGTCTCCTCCTGTGTACAGTGTAAGTACTGTTCTGTCTTCCCAGTGTCTTCTTTGTTTAGTTCTGTGTTGAAAGCTTTCCCTTGTAGGTGTAGCCACATGAGGGCTTATCCATTAGCAGGGTTAGCCGCTAGTAGGCCTTGATGGCTAGTAGGGTTAGCCTCCAGTAGGCTAACCTCTAGTGGGATTGACTGCTAGTGGTTCTGGTCACTAGTAGGTTAGCCGCTAGTTTGGTATAGCCCCATGTTTGCCCTGCCTTTTGTCTTCCAGTCCCCTAGGTCAGAACTAACCCCATTAGCCACTAAGCCAATTAGGTCAGCCTCCAGTGTCCCCAGTACTCCATGTACTGTAGCTACTAACCTCACTAACCCAGCCAGTCTAGGCCCTGTCTAGCCCTCTCTCCAGTCCAGTCCTGTCTCTCCAGTCCCCCTATGTGTCCTTCTGTTCCCTCCTGGTTCTCTCTGTTCAGCTCCTGTTCCTGTGTTTTTCCTGAGCCCTAGTTTTAGTTTGAGTTTGTTGTTTTGGTTCCATTGTTCTGTTGAGTTGTTTGTTAATAAAGACACTTTCTGTTTACAACCCCTCTGCGTGCATGCCTGCCATATATGCCCACGGCAACATCAGCCGGTCTAGCCACTACAACCAGCTAGACCCATGACAATTTGCCAATGAATATTTAAAAAATAGAAAAAAAGTATAACTTTAGGTTTTTATTCATGGGAAGTCTGTTCCAGTAACATACAAACTTCTTTACATTCTTTATTAAATAGAATAAATTGAGAAAAAGACTGATGAGCAAAACAACCTTTTATATTTTCTATCATGTGAGTGAGGACAAGAAATAACTTGTTCTGCAGGCATTCCACAACAATCAATGTAACTATAAATGGATGAATTTATGATTTTTAAATTAATAATCAGTTAAATCCAAGTAATAATTGACAAACTTCTGTGGTTTATAAATAATAAAACACATACATGCTCTTAAAAGGAAACAATCTGTAGTTTAGACATTTTGATAGATACAAGCCGTGTGTAGCCATGTGTGTTTTCTGATATAATTTTAGGCAGTTCCTATAATTTAACATTTAAAAGTTTATGTAAATGATTTCAAAAGTGTGACTTGAGTCTGAAATGAAAAGTGATCAAGGAAAGATCTAATGAATTGTGTAATTAACTTAATCACACAAGTTTTCCTAACAGTTTGTTACAATGTAGAAATTTCATTAAGAAATAACACACAGGGAGTGCTGTACTGCTGGTACAGTACACAGTGAAATGAAGCATCATTCCTCAAAAAGCTAAATGAAACAACAGAGCACTACATGAGACGACACATAAACATTATCCTTAAAGGACCTTAAACTACATTAACAAATGGTGTAGGACAATACACAAGGCAATGTGCAGACAAAGATGATGTGATTACAAAGGAGCGTTGCACACACACACACACACACAAATACACAGTTATTACAACTGTTAGTGAGTGAGAGAATAAATGAGTGAAGGACAGAACATAAATAAATGGGCAAAAAAATGTCATGTTAATAATGTTAACATGTAATCATATTTGGTATAGTGATATACATTGTATAAATATCATAAATGACATTTTTTTTGTTTTACAGGGAGGCCTAAAGCTGTGGTGACCATAATGCCTGATACACATGTGTTCATTAGGGAGAGAGTTACTCTCAGATGTGACATACAAGGAGGAAAAGACACTCAGTGGACATACAGCTGGAAAAAAGATAGTAACAGACGCACTGAGAGAAGAAAACATGAAGGCTACACAATCAACATGAATCAGGAGTTCACAATCTCATCAGTTACTAACTCTGACCGTGGTGTCTACACCTGCACAGGACAGAACAGTAACTATCAGAACTCAGAGATCAGTGATGCTGTTACACTGACTGTATCAGGTGAGTCTGTAACAGATGGAGATCAGGAACATTAGACACTTACAAATGTATTGATTTTTGATCGTTCAAGATGGCGCCGGTGAGGTCGGCTGCCGTCACGACTGCTCCGACCTACTTTACTTTGTTTTCGTCTTTTTATTTAATTTCCAGCAACTTTAAACCGGCAAATTCATCACAATTGAGTGCATTAGGTACGATAGAGATACTCTTATTTCTATTGGTCTACAATGTACTCACAATTCGACGTTTTTAACTCCGGATCCGAGCTGGCCGAGTGAGATCCTGAGGGAAAACAAAGGATGCGACGCGAAGTGGCGGCCCCGAGGAAAACGAGCCGGCGTCAGGAACAGGCTGAGAGCCCGTGCACACCGCACACCTCTGCCTAGCATCCTGCTCGCCAACGTCCAGTCACTGGAGAACAAACTCGATGACCTCAGGGCCAGGATAAAGTTCCAGAGAGACATTCGGGACTGCAATGTTCTCTGCTTCACCGAGACATGGCTGAACCCAGCGGTGCCGGACCACGCCATCCAGCCGGCCGAGTTCTTCTCGGTTCACCGCATGGACAGGACAAGGGACTCGGGGAAGACAAGGGGAGGCGGCGTGTGTTTAATGGTGAACAGCGGTTGGTGCAACAGCGCGAGCGTTGTTCCTCTCGCACGCTCCTGCACACCCAACCTGGAACTATTGACCATCAAGTGTCGTCCTTTTTATCTTCCTCGGAAGTTTACATCGGTCATAATCAGCGCCGTTTATATTCCACCACAAGCGGACACGGACACTGCCTCATGTGAGCTGCATGAGGCACTCTCACAGCACCAGACACAACACCGGACGCTGCGCTCATTGTGGCGGGAGACTTTAACAGTGCCAACCTCAAAAGCGCAGCGCCGAACTTTTATCAGCACATCACCTGCCCAACCAGGGGCGAAAGGACACTGGACCATTGTTATACAACAGTCAAGGACGGCTACAAGACACAATCTCGTCCACGATTTGGGAAATCCGACCATGCCGCCATCTTCCTCATGCCAAAATATAAACAAAGGCTTAAACAAGAACTTCCGGTTCAGAGGGAGGTCGCGCGCTGGACGGACCAATCGGTGGCCGCGCTTCAGGACGCACTCGATGACGCAGACTGGGACATGTTCCGGAACAGCTCCGATGACGTCAGCATGTTTACGGAAGCGGTCGTGGGATTCGTCGGGAAACTAGCGGATGATACCGTGCAGAAAACCACCATCAGAACGTTTCCCAATCAGAAGCCGTGGGTGGATAAAACCATCCGCGACGCTCTGAGATCTCGCGCCGCTGCCTACAACGCGGGACTTACGTCGGGGGACATGAACCAGTACAAGGCTGCGTCCTATAATGTCCGGAAGGTGGTTAAAGAGGCGAAGCAGCGCTACGGAAGGAAACTAGAGTCACAACTCCAACAGAGTGACTCTAGGAGCCTGTGGCAGGGACTAAGGACAATAACGGACTATAAAACACCAACATCCGGTATGACGAACGCGGACATGACTCTGGCAGACGAGCTGAACACCTTTTATGCTTGCTTCAAGGCTGCAGCTAAAGACGCTAGCGTTGCTAATGCTAGCGGTGCTAACGACTGCAGAGAGGAAGTCACTGCCAGCACCGGAAACGCGTTCATCATCTCCGAGCATGACGTGAAGAGAGCCTTCAAGAGAGTGAACATCAGGAAAGCAGCAGGACCAGACGGCATCTCAGGTCGAGTCCTCAGAGCCTGCGCAGACCAGCTTGCACCTATATTCACAGAGATATTCAACCTCTCCTTATCTCAGTCGGTGATCCCCACATGCTTCAAAGAGTCCATCATTGTTCCTGTTCCGAAGAAACCACATCCTGCTTCCCTTAATGACTATCGACCTGTAGCCCTCACATCAGTGGTGATGAAGTGCTTTGAACGGCTGGTCAGAGACTTCATCATCTCTTCACTACCCGACACTCTGGACCCACTACAGTTTGCATACCGCCCGAACCGATCCACAGATGATGCCATCTCTAATCTACTCCACACAACACTCACTCACCTAGACACTAGAAGGGGGAATTATGTTAAAATGCTTTTCATCGACTACAGCTCAGCATTTAACACCATAATTCCCTCCACACTCACCACCAAGCTGGAGCACCTGGGACTCAGCTCATCTCTGTGTCAGTGGATCTCTAATTTCCTAACTGGGAGACCACAGGCTGTAAGGATGGGTGGACACGTCTCAGCCTCTCTCACTCTCAGCACTGGAGCCCCACAGGGCTGTGTTCTGAGCCCCCTGCTGTACTCTCTGTACACACATGACTGTGCGGCCACTACCAGCTCCACCACCATCATTAAGTTAGCTGACGACACCGTCGTGGTGGGCCTGATCTCTGACAACGACGAGATGGCCTACTTGAAGGAGATTGGAAATCTGGAGAACTGGTGCCAGAGGAACAACCTTCTTCTAAATGTCAGTAAGACAAAGGAGCTGATAGTGGACTTCAGCACTAAGCAGGAGAGGAACTACCAGACCCCCGTCATCAACAAGAGCCCAGTGGAGAGAGTGGACTGCTTCAAGTACCTCGGTGTTCACATCACGCAGGACCTATCATGGTCCTGTCACATCAACACCGTGGTGAAAAAGGCCCGACAGCGTCTCTACCACCTCAGATGCCTGAGAGACTTTAGACTGCCCTCCAAGGTGCTCAGGAACTTTTACTCCTGCACCATAGAGAGCATCCTGACGGGAAACATCGCATCCTGGTTCGGGAACAGCACCATGCAGGACAGACGAGCCCTACAGAGGGTGGTGCGATCAGCTGAGCGCATCATCCGAACCGAGCTCCCTGACCTGCACTCTGTCTACAGCAAGCGGTGCTGGACCAAGGCCAGGAAGATCATGAAGGACCTCAGCCACCCCAGCAATGGACTGTTCTTTCTGTTGCGGTCTGGGAAGCGCTTCCGCTCCCTCAAGGCCAATACGGAGAGACTGAGAAGGAGCTTCTTCCCGCAGGCGATACGGTCTCTTAATCAAACCAATGCACTGGACTAAACACCCTTGCATTTTCTTGCACACACAGAACGGACAATTATGTCAATGCACATTGCACATATATGCACATATGCACATTTTGCACACTTCAAGGACTTCTTTTCACACCCCCCCTCATCTCATCAAGTTTCTCACAGACTATATATATATATATATATTGTAACTTTGTTGGAATCTGTTTTATAGGTTCCTTTGGTAAAAATATTTAAGGTCACGGAGCGGTCGTATAAGCATTTCACTGCATATCGTACTGTGTATGACTGTGTATGTGACAAATAAAATTTGAATTTGAATTTGATTCATACAAGTTATTTGTCACACACAACCATACACAGTATGCCATGCAGTGAAAAGCTTATTACCCCTGTCTGTGACCAAATAAAATTACTCTAAACAATAAAACTATTGTTTCCAGGGAAAAGTAAAGCAATGAGTGGAAGCAGCGGTGTGATTGTCATAATATTTTAACATCCAGTATTTGATAAAAAAATAAATTAACTGAAAAAGCAGTTATTATTATTATTATTATTATTATTATTATTATTCGGCATGGTGGCTTAGTGGTTAGCACTAATGAAGGGAATCAATTTAGTGAGTCGGTTCTTTGAATCTCATTCATCAAAATGAACAAATCTTTTTTGAGTCATTTAGTTCATTTTGTTCTTTTGATCAGAAATAAAATAAAATGTTATATTTTCAATAAACAGACCCCCAACACGTCTACATACAAAAATTTTGTCTATAGTTCCAATAATGAAAATATTACAATGCAACTAAAGACATATTATAAACAGAATGAGCAGCTCACCATCATATCTACTTGTATAAATCGTCCGTTCTTTTGAATCTACTGCATGAATGCACTGCATACCATCTATGGGAGTCACATGACAAAAGAACGAACGACTCAGACTAGAAGACTCATTTAGAACCGTTCAATTCTGTTGGGAGTCACATGATAAAAGAATGAAAGATTTGGACCGAAAGACTCAAAGGTAACGACTCATCTCTGTTTCCTGTACAAAACCTACAGAGGGTATGCGATGCTTTGCGCATACGCGCCCAGTAGAAAATGAACGAATCACTCTATGTGACTACTCGTTCTTCTGAGTCACGTTAAAGACTCGTTCAAAAAGAACGAATCATTCATGAATTACCCATCACTGGTTAGTACTGTCACCTCACACAACCAGATTATGGGTTGCTTCTCGCCTCGGGGTCTGTGTACATGGAGGTTGTATTTTCTTCCTGTGCTTGGTAGGTTTCCTCTGGGTACTCCTGTTTCCTCTCACAGTCCAAGTTATGCAGGTAGGTTAGAATACTATGCAAATGTTTAAAAACATGTTAGTTATCAAAAGATATTTTTTTAAAAATAGGAAAAGCTATAACTTACAAAGCACAAGTATTTTGATAGATGGAAGCAGTGTGTATTTTTAGGCAGTTCCTATATTTTATACAATTTAACATTTAAAAGTTTACCTAAATGATTTTAAAAGTTTGAATTGAGTCTGAAATGAAAAGTGATTAATGAAAGAACGAATAAATTGTCAAATTGACTAAATCACGCAGGTTTCCCTAACACTGTGATAAGAGTGCTGTACTGCTGGATATAGCATGGCTATGATGCTGTTATCTGTAGAAAATTTATAAACTCTCCTCCCTGTTGTTATTAAATGGTGTTTAATATTTACAATAAAAAAAAAATATTTTGTATTTCCTGTGTAACAGAGAGACCACCTGCAGTACTGAATGTATCTCCACAGAACTGGCTGACTGAGGGAGACTCAGTGACTCTAAGCTGTGAGGTTACAGACTCCTTTACAGACTGGACATTCAGCTGGTACAGACATGTTACCTACAGAGACAGTACTGGCAAAACCAGTAATAGAGCTGTCCTCCTCTCAGACAGCAGCAGAGGATCTGGAGGCTCCTACACTCTCAGTCCTGCTGCTCTTAAACACACAGGAGTTTATGTGTGCAGAGGAGAGAGAGGAGAACCAGCTTCTCACACACAATACAGCAATCCACAGCCACTATGGATCACTGGTGACGAAAAATTAATTATTGAGTTATGTACAGAATAAGAAAGTGTAAAAGTAAGATCAGAATAATGCAATGTCTATCTATCTACAGTCTCATGCAAACGTTTAGGCACCCTTTGATAAATAACAGATTTTGGTGATCTTTTAATTGAAAAGAGTGAACTGAACACAGTCTATCTAGGAAATGGAAAAATGCACAATATTTTCAGCAAACATTGATGCATAGTTACTTCTTATGCCATAAGTTGAATAAAAAAAAAAATAAAAACATTATTATAGCACTGTGCAAACCTTTGGGCACCCTAAGATTTCCAGAGTCTCAGATTCTTTTTACAAGGTTTCAGACCTTAATCAGCTTGTTAGATTTGATGCATGTCAACAGCTGTCATTAGTAAATGCCAATTTCAAAGCTTTACAAATACTTTGACTCTTCAAACCTTGTGCACACACTTGCGGGCACTCAACAACGATGGGTTCCTCTGAGCAGCTGTGTAAGAATCTGAAAATGAAAGTTATTGATGCCCACAATGCAGGAGAGAAGCATTGTCAGCTTGCAGTTTCCAGAGTGAGACATGTAATTAAGAGATGGCAGTTCAGGGGAACTGTGGAGGTCAAGATGAGATCTGGAAGACCAAGAAAACTCTTGTTTTCAATATTGTGCATTTTTTTTTTCCATTTCCAAGAGAGACTATGTTAACATCTTTTCAATTAAAAAAATCACCAAAATCTGTTACTTATCAAGGGGTGCCTAAACTTTTGCATAAAACTGTATGCATGAAGTAGTACATTTAAAAGTGTTGTTTTTGGTTTATAGTTATAATTTTCCCTTGAGTTCCCATGTATTAGATACATACAGATGCAAAAAAACCTATGTGAATGTAGAGAAGAAGTATGGAATTTTATGATTTTCTGCAATAATTTGTCATAAAATGTGATCTGATCTTCATCTAAGTCAAGAGCGTTGACAAATATAATGTACCTAAATATTCTTTATTTAGAGTATATAATTGTAAGATGAAACAATGCATCCTTCATGCCTCATGCCTATTGTAGCCTGTGTGGATGGTGTTATGATCTAACACGATGCAAAGTTTTGTCTATTTCTTCCATTGGTCAAGTTTAGGTTCAGCATTGTTATGTGACCAAAAACTGTGGTCAGACGTGTGAATATACTGTATGACCAGGTTTTTCATCAATAGCTTTTTTTTCCTTGATTGCATGGGTGTGTTCCATTATGATCTTGATCCCATTGAGAATCTTTTGGATATTCTGGAAAAGTCTTTATGCAATGGTCCAACACTCCAATAATCAATTCAAGATCTTGGACAGAAATTAATAAAACTTTGGGTGGAAATAAATCTTGAGAAATTACAGAAGTTTATCGAATACCTTGACAAATATGTATCGTATTCAAACCACAAGGAGGTGCTGCAAAATATTAGTGTGTGTACATTTTGTCTTTTGGCTGCCAGTATATATTAAAATAGATATAGTGATATATATATATATATATATATATATATATAATTCCTTGTTATTTATACAGTGTGTATTAATGTGCTCCCAGTAAAATAATGTAAATTCTCCAAGTAAAATAGATGTACATACATAAAATAAAAGTGTATTTGCTTATTTGGTTGATGCAGGATACAACAGAACTGAAGCTTAACAGTTTTGCTCAAGGAATCAGCCATTGCAGCTAATTAGTGCTTGGATTTGGACAGGCAATCTTGTGATCTGTATCTAAAAGCCTGAAACACTTTAACTGAAACAAACAAACAAAGAAAAGCACTGTTGTGATTGCCTACTTGTTAACGTGGCAATCCTGTAAAATATTACACCAGTATGTTGATGTAAAAATAAGCTTGAACACTAATTGACTTGTGTTCAGCATCATTATGTTGCACAATTATTCCTTTTTTATTTACATGACCATTTTTGTATTCAAGGTGAATCTCCTCCAGTCTCTCTGATCATCAATCCCAGCAGAGTTCAACACTTTACTATTGATTCTCTCTCACTGAGCTGTGAGGACCAGAGTAACTCTACTGGATGGACAGTGAGACGATACACACACAATAAGGGAGTGTTAGATTGTTCAGGATGGCAATCAGTTACAGGATCTACATGTAAAATCACCTTCCTCTACACATCCTACACTGGAGTTTACTGGTGTGTTTCTAAATCTGGAGAAAATGGTAATCCTGTCAACATCACAGTGAATGGTGAGTGTGTTTATTGTGTTCATTGTTAAAAAAAAAAAAAAAAAAAGTTTACATCTGGGAGGAAAAAACAAAGAGAATAATTTTCTGGTTCCTGGTGTGATGGACAAGTGAAACCTCATAAAGTGTTCTGCTTTTATTTATATCAAATGGTTTAAAGCCCTGAAGAACTGGTTATATAGGAAGCGCAGTGACATCAGTTGGTTTGTAGAAATTAAAGCTGTTCACTGAAACACTCGCTTGCCTCCCTGAATAGTTTACATAATTTACATGAATGCAAAAAAAAAATGCATGAATGTAATTCATTTTAATTTTTTTGTTTATGTAAAAAATATTTCTGTAATTTCCACTTGTAGTTTGTTAATGTATACATTACTCCACCTTTATTTGGTGGTACAGTGTGCAGCTGAAATACTCCCAGAATTGCATTATTTGCCAATAATACTCACTATTTTTAAATAGTAAATTCTAGTTGTAACTGAACTGAAACTATAGTATTTGGTGTGAAAACATTTAAACCTATCAAGCCAGTTACTGTAAATGTCCTCTGAAACACAAAGGACCTCTGAAGCTGTGGATGTCATCAGTCACATGGTATTGGACATGTGACACACACTCTGACCTCTGACACCAAGTATAAAACAATATACTCCACAAGAGTGAATCATGTTTGAATTAGAATTGTCCACCTGTCACTAATTAGCCTTTCTTTAATGTGTATGTGCTAGTAGTAGACAAATTTTACACAAACTAATATTTGATATATAGCAAGATATATAGTTTACTGCAAACTTGAAATAAATATCGGAGGACCCTTCAGGGTTTGTGGGTTTAAACTTACATACAGATCAATTAAATAATGTAATTATATCATCTATATTACCCATCTAATCTGTATCTTCTGTCTAAAACCATATTAAATTATAAGCTTTGTTTCCTGTGCTGTAGATGGTGATATGATCCTGGAGACTCCTGTCCATCCTGTGACTGAGGGACATCCTCTGACTCTACACTGTTTATATCGCCACACAAAGCCCTCAAATCTCCGAGCTGATTTCTATAAAGATGGATCAGTTCTCCAGACACAGACTACAGGAGAGATGATCATCCATAAGGTCTCAAAGTCAGATGAAGGTTTCTACCACTGTAAACACTCAGAGAGAGGAGAGTCACCCAAAAGCTGGGTCTCAGTCAGAGGTGAGTAACATTAAAAGATTATTATTATTATTATTATTATTATTATTATTATTATTGTTGTTGTTGTTGTTGTTGTTCAAATAAAAACATATAACATGGCCTCCTTCTAATAAACTAAAAAAAAAAAAATCTAACCTTAACTCTTGAGTGTCTTAGCAAAGCCATATTATCTGGAGATCAGAAGTTTAAATCCCACCTGAGCTGGTTGGCTGTGCTCTCTCAGGGTGGCATACTTGCATCAGTCATAACAGCCCTAGCCAATCATGTGTGTCTGTGAGCTCATGCATCCAGAAGTGAGTGAATAGTGCTATCCTCTGAATAAGTCATGCTGCCCCCTAATGGTGCAGCAGTTCATCAGCTGGCATCACATTTTTTAGCTGGATTTTTAAAAATTTAAGAAGGAAAGTTTGAACATTATTTGTTCAACTCTAGGCATTTTTTTATCAAAAAAGTTCGAGTTTTCCTCAAAACTTAAACGTCTAACGCAGGAAGGTGCCTAAATCTTTATTATTATTATTATTTTACTTTTTCCATTTTTATAGTGTATATACACAATGTTTCTAATGTTTATATTGTTTCTGCTCTGTTTTTAGCTGCAGTCTCAAGTTCTAGATCGAGTGGTGGAACAGTAGGACTTGCTGTGGGTTTGGTATTTTTGTTCATCGCTTTACTGATCTTAATGATCCTGCTGTGGTTCTACAAAAGAACAAAAGGTCTGAAAACTGATCACATAATTGTGGAAACTAAAGTGTGTTTAATGGATAATTTATTAAAACTGTTGATGTATTATTTGGAATGTTTGACATTTTATGTTATTATTATCATCTGAGATATTTCCCTGATTACAGCATAAGCTACAGTTAAATATAATGTTATTTATTAAATAAATGATCAAATAAATTGCACACATTATAGAAATACTAAACGTTATGTGATAAATGCTATATATTTATAATATTTATTGATATTATTATTTCATGATAAACACACAATATGTTGTAATGTCATATTTACAGCTGAATTAAACTCACTCACTCATCTTCTATACCGCTTAATCCTGTATTCAGGGTCACGGGGGCCTGGAGTCTATCCCAGGAGACTTGGGGCACATGGCAGGGTACACACTGGACAGGGTGCCAATCCATCACAGGGCACAGATACACACACTCACACACTACGGACAATTTAGGAATACCAATTAGCCTAACCTACATGTCTTTGGACTGTGGGAGGAAACCGGAGTACCCGGAGGAAACCCATCAAGCACGGGGAGAACATGCAAACTCCATGCACAAAGAGACGGGAATCGAGCCTGGCTGGGGATCGAACCCGGACGCTGGTGGTGCAAGGCAACAGTGCTAACCACTACACCACCGTGCTGCCTCTGAATTAAACTATTTGAGAAAATATGTCAAAAGAAACAATAAAGAATTAAATAAGGGGAAATAAAAGGTGTATATAATGTTTTTAAATAAAAAATAGTCCCTGTCTTTAGCTCACCTTTTTCAGTTTTGGAAATCTTCAATTATTTTTAGTGTAAAATATGATGAATTAAACTTAACCTGGATTATTAATGGAATCTGTTTTGGTAAATCTCTAAGTTTATTTGTAAATGTGACTTTACTAGGGGTAAAAGACTTTACAGGTCACACATTTACTAACACTTGTCTAACTACATAGTGTTATTACAATTACATCCAAAATTAATATTTACTCCTATTCCTACTTTACTGTTCCTGACTACTGTCTCTTTTGTAGACACTCAGCAGAACACCAGTCAGACATCAGAGCAGAATCAGAGCCGGTCAGGAGCTGAAGACTCTCAGGCAGGATACACACCACTTCAGGCTGGTCAGACCCTGTCTCAGTTACTGTTTATTTTCAGATTTAATAATAGAAACTTCCATCTTATCATCTCTTCAAAACATTCTAAAAAAAAAAAAAACAGTTCTAATAAATATCAGTGTTTTACGTTGTTAAAATGAAATCTTTTTTTTTTTTTTTTTTTTTTTGTAATTCACAGTCATAGCTACAGAACACAATCACATAACAAATAGCTATTTTTTTTTTTCTCTTACTGCAGGAAAATGTGAAAACATTTATTGCACTGTGGATCAGACAGATACGAGTGGAACTGGTAGCATTATTACATTTCACACATTTCTTCTTGCATTAGCAGAATTAACTATTGAATAACTCTATACAGTAAAGTGCAGACGTGACTAACACATGGCACTGTGTTCAGGTGAAGTTGCAGCTCAGAGCAATGATGCAACTTACTCACTGGTCATGATGGACAAGGAGACAAGCAGAAACAAGGGTAAAGATTTTTAAATGCTGTAAATAAAATGAATAAATAAAATGATAAAATATCAAAAAGATGCCACATTTTGAATGATAAAACCTTCATGATATTGATTATATTAATTACATAAGTGTATGAGAGAGCTATAAGTTAGGGTTAATATTGATGTATTACAAGGATAGAGATCATGAGGATGATTTTTTTTTCTGTTACTGCAGGTGCTGATGCTTTTGTGACTTATACTGAGATCGAACTAAAACCAGTGAAAAAAGCAAAGGGAGCAAAAGGTAAAATAAAATAAAGACATTGTGTTTTGTTTTATAGATTATCTGCACTGTACTAAATATAATAATAATAAATAAATGCAATAAATAAAACACTGTGATGTGCTGTTATAGATAAATAATGAATGACATGTGATGTGATAAGGCAGATTTACTCCTGCAGTGTTGTTACCCTGAGAGTGATTATTTTCCTCCTACAGCACATCCTTTTTTAACAGTTTCTGTCTTTTCTCTTAAAGTAAAAGCAATCTATTATGTGACCATGTCTTTTGTCTTGAAGACTTTCAGATGTCATAAAGTGTTTCTTCCACTTGGTTAAATAACAACACATGCCTTAATATTTTATATACCTCGCGTTATGTACATAATGCTGTCATAGAAAATTAATCAACTATTTAATCTTAATCAAGAGTCCATGCTTTAACAGTGCTGTGGTGTATTTTAATTATACATGACCTGCTATTCAAATAATTTCCTAGGTGATGATTTAGATGAATTGTACATTTTGGGAAGATTAATGTCAGGATTTTTTTATGTGAATTAGAAAAGCCCAGCGTGGCTGATGACACTGTCTACTCGGAGCTGAAGTAGAACATGGAGGTAAGACTCGTGACATTTACATAAAGAAAGATATGAGAAAAGGTTTATTGTTTGGTGATAGCAATATGAGAAGAAATGTATTTATAAATGTATCTATTGTAATCTCTTTCTTTCTTACTCTGCAGTGAGCCACAAGTCTGTGTAGACTGATGGAGCTACTGATATAAAAACAGAAGAATTAAATAACTGGTGTCAGTGTCCAAACACTTGTGGACCCAACTATATACATTGTTTGCATAATTATTGGCACCCCTGGTGAAAAATGTGTTCTTTAGCTTCTAAAAAAATTCAGTTTTGATCTAAATAACATAGGACCACATTGTAAAAAAGAGGACATTCCAAAATTCCAAAATTCAAGTGCATTTATTCAGTGGAAAAAAAAATATCCCACATTAAGAAATAATTATTTGACATCAAATCATGGGTGCCACAATTATTAGCACCCCTGATGTTTAATACTTTGTACAACCCCCTTTTGCCAACAAAACAGCACCTAATCTTCTCCTATAATGTTTCACATGATTAGAGAACACAGAAAGAGGAATCTTCAAACATTCCTCTTTGCACAATGTCTCTAAATCATCCAGTGACCCGACTCCTCTCCTCTGCACTCTCCTCTTCAGCTCACTGCCCAGGTTTTCAATGGGGTTGAGGTCTGGGGACTGAGATGGTCATGGGAGGAGCTTGATTCTGTGTGTGGTGAAGCATTTCTGTGTAGATTGGGCCACATGTTTTGGGTCATTATCTTGCTGAAAGACCCAGTGACGACCCATCTTCAGCTTTCGGGCAGAGGCCACCAGATTTTGCTTTAAAATGTCCTGGTATTTCAAAGAATTCATGATGCCATGCACCCTAACAAGGTTCCCAGGGCCTCTGGAAGAGAAACAGCCCCACAGCATCACCGATCCTCCCCCATACGTCACAGTGGGCATGAAGTGCTTTTCTGCAGACTCATCTTTGGTGTTCCACTTAGAGTGTTTGTTGTCAAGTTCTATCTTGGTCTCATCTGACTAAAGAACACGGTCCCAGTTGAAGCCCCAGTGCCGCTTAGCAAACTCCAAACGTTTGTGTTTATGATTGTGTCTGAGAAAAGGTTTTTTCCTTGCATGCCTCCCAAAGAGCTTGTTGGCATGTAGATAGCGTCTGATGGTTTTTTGGAGACTTTGTGACCCCAAGATGCTCTCATTTGTTGCAGTTCTTTAACAGTGAGCTTTGGGGAATATTTTATTTCTCTTACCATCCTCCTCTCTGTGTGTGGAGGCAAAATAAACTTGCGTCCTCGTCCAGGCTTGTTTATTACTGTTCCAGTTTTGTAAAACGTCTTAATGATTCCTCTCACAGTAGATTTGGGCAGGTGCAGTCGGGTGGCTATTTTCTTGTACCCATTGTCTGACTTGTGAAGGTCGACACACATCTGCCTTACTTGAATGGTGTGTTCCTTTGTCTTTCCCATGTTGAAGAGTGGATAAGAGAAATGGCCTCTGTGTCACGTCATATTTATACCCCAGGGAAGCAGGAAGTGATAAATTACTATTTAAATGTTCCTAGATACTCTGATCAACTTTGTAAACTACTGTAGAAATGTCAGAAATACTTCAATTACATTTATTTTCTAGGAATTGTTAGGGGTGCCAATAATTGTGGAACAGGTTATTTTATGGAAAATAATTGTTCGTCAGGGATTTTTATTTCCCCTTAAAATTCACTTTATATTTTTCTACAATTTTCATATGCTTCTGCAATAAAAACTGAATTTATTTTAAGGCTTTTAACACATCTTAACCAGGGGTGCCAATAATTATGGAGGGCACTGTATACAGGAATGTTTGTTTGTTGTTTTCTATTTCAATTTTTCTCATTTCTAAGCATTTGTTCTGCTCTATAAGTGTATTTTATAAATTTTATAGTGATTTTTCCTAATGTGTTTTGACAGTGTCCTCTGTAAGATCAATTCCAACTTATTTAATAAGGGGTTATCTGTCACTATTTTATAACTACTCAAACCTTGACTGAAATGACTTTATTTATAGTTTTAACAGTGTTTTGGGTTTACCTCTCTCTCTCTCTCTCTCTCTCACACACACACACACACACACACACACACACACAATGGTATTTCAATTGTATTTCTTTATTTGCATTATTTTAATATAAAACATACAGGGTAACATCATACAGTGTAGGTTTGTATTATCCTTAGAGCTGACTACAGTACGAGCGGTTGGCAAAAAGTGTTACTGGAATTAAAGCAAGCTTTGTACAGTAAACAGTATATGCAATATAATAAAAAGTTAGAGACTGTTATCTGATATGTTTTGGAGACAAATATTGTGTTTTGAATTATGAGGAATAGACTTACAATCTTAGAACTTTAATTGCATCAATTCATTAAATTATAAAACCTGATAGCAGTAATGTACAGTACCATGTAAAGTAGATGTAATACACTGAGAACAATAGTGTGCCTTTTGCCAGCATTGTGCTTTATTTTAGGTTTGGTACTTTTACTACATATCAGTGTTATAAAACTCGCTTAAAATAAATAAATAAATCTGCTGTACTTATTCCTTTACATTGTCTTATATTGTCTCTTGTCTCCTGCTGTGGAATTTTCCACATGCGATTAATAAATTGTTGCATGTTGCTGTCTTAAATGCAGACACTGGATCCTGCAGTGTTATTCTGTGTAAGTAGCGGATCTCAGTGCATTAAAGTTCAGCAGTAAATGAGGAATTGAAAAGAAGTGTTAATACCCTTACTGCATGTCTACACACTGGTACATATTTTATTGAATAAAGAGATACTGATCTCATTCGAATACTGTATGAGCCATGCTACACCACCTGCAGCCACTAGAGGGAGGCAGCTGACTCCTGAAAGGCTGACGCACAGTGAGATCAGCCTTTCAGGAAACCTCAATGAAGCAGAGCTTTTTAGCTGTGTCTGCCCTTTTAAAAATATCCACCATGTTATCATCAACATTGTCTGGTTCATTCCAGGTAGTGAGGAGGCCTCATCAAATGTTTGATATCTCTCCCATATCTGTTTACATTAACAACCAGTAAACAGCCATCTATTGGAGCAAAGCGGTTATAGCAGGGCTAAAGTCCCACCTGCATAAAACATGCTCAACTTATTGAGTTACTGTCCGTCTGATCTGTGAACAGCAGTGTTTGGGGACGTTACATATTAAAGTAACTAATTACAGTGGAACCTCGGATTGCGAGTAACGTGGTTTACGAGACGAGCAAAATTTAAAATTATTTTTGAATTGGAAACCGAGCAAAAGTCTTAGTTTACAAGTGCCGAGTATCATCTATCACGCATGCGCCTCTTATTTTGACAGGGAGCGTCAAGTGATCACAACTGAGGCAATGATTTTTCTCTCTCTTGCGCTGCAGAATTATGGGTAATCATCTCCCCTGCAGGCTCTTAGTGCTCGTCTCTTACTTGTATAATCAACATCTCCGTCTCCCTTCCATGTGTCGGCGCGCGCGTAATTTGACACTGTGCCCCACACAAACCAACACACACAAACACACACACACATACGCGTTTTTGTGAAAAACTGGTACGTTCAAAAAATACATCACATATGGGGACATGCCTTTCTAAAGCTGCTAGAGCCATGCTGAAAAAAGATTTAGGTTGCCAGTGGCCTTGTTATGACAGTCATCTGTTGATATTTTCATTTAAAGCAAATTTTTACACAACCTGATTTTTCACCTATGAGGACAAACATTAATTTCATCATTTTTCAGGACATAAAAACACACACACACTGATGTCTAAATCGTACCTACATATTGAGATCATGGTGAATACTAAGTCCACTACACACACACTCTCTCTCTCTCCCTCGCCTTTACTCACCGTCCTATGTGTGTGCGCGTACGTAATTTGACACCGAGACACGCGCACACACTCTCTCTCTCGCCTTTACACCCCCTCCCCGGCTTCACACACGCTTTATTTACACAGAAAACTCTCCTCTGTCGTGCTTCTTTTCAAAGGTAAGGTGCTGGTTCGTTTGTTATTATTATTTTTTTACTTTACAGCAGATATTCTGTTAGTATGCTCACGCGACTGTCAGAGAGATTTTTTTTTGCCCGTTAAAACAGTGTTTCCATTGTGTGTGTGCTTGTTGTGAAACTTAAAAAGTGAGGTGGGGGGAGGGAGGAGGAGTTTTACTGTGTAAGACGAGGCGAGGGAAGGGGCTAATTCCACACACACACACACACACACACATACACGTACAAATACACGACGCCTGCACACACATATGGAAACACTTATCTGTCAGCTTGTTCAATATACATTGAACAAGCTAGTTTCCCTATGCTAAGCGGTAGCGGTTAGCATTGTGATATTAGCTTGCTTATAACTCCATATGTGGATGTATATTACAGAGACGCCATGGAGCTGATGGTTTACATCAGTGTTTAATGGTCTAAATGAGACTTTTATTCCTTTTAATCACTGACATTTACACTCGCAAACACTCCAATAGCATTAGCACTGATACAAAGTTATAATTAGTGCCTAAAACAGTAATATCTGATTAATTTTACACACATTACCTGGTAAGTGTGTCCAGTTGTAAATTTAGTGAGAATTATAATGTTATCACATGAGAATTCACTGTATATTCCATCATGATAAGTCCTGGAGCTGAATCCGGCACGGTTCTTTGCTCAGTTGCGTTTTGACCTCAGTCCCATAATCCTTTGCACATTAGCTTTAGCTTTTAGCTTGCAAAATAGAGGAGAAAGAGAGTTCTCACATGAGAAAAAGTAGTTGCGCACAGACGAGAAAAATCAACTTAGCTATACAATATGGTAATTTGAAATATAGAAAACCTTAGCTGTAAACTTTATTGTAAATATAAGTATACAGATTATGGGATTGTATACACATGTATATATATGCACATGTGGATTGTAGGAGAGTTAAATACGAATGTCTATGGAGTGTGCAAAAGTGCAGGAATGTGTACATGTGCGTATGTCCATAATGTGCAAAGTGCAAAAATGAAATGAAATAGAAATGTCCAGGGTGTGTGAGAAAGTGAATGAAATAGATATATGAAATAGTGCCTATGTCCAGGGTGTGTGGTAATGAGTGTACCAATGTGCAGTCATCGTAAATGTCCATAAATATGCAAAAAATGTCCTATGTGCAAAATGCAATAATGGAAAGATAGTTAGTCCTAAGTGGTCTTCTGGTTGAGAGACCGTATCGCCTGTGAGAAGAAGCTTCTCCTCAGTCTCTCTGTGTTGGCCTTCAGGGAGTGGAAGTGCTTTCCTGACTGCAACAGAGAGAACAGTCCATTGCTGGGGTGGCTGAGGTCCTTCATTATCTTCCTGGCCTTGGTCCAGCACTGCTTGCTGTAGATCGAGTGTAGGTCAGGGAGCTCGTTGACGATGATGTGCTCATCTGATCTCACCACCCTCTGTAGGGCTCGTCTGTCCTGCCTGGTGCTGTTGGCGAATCAGGTTGTGATGTTTCCCATCAGGATGCTCTCTATGGTGCAGGAGTAAAAGTTCCTGAGCATCTTGGAGGGCAGTCTAAAGTCTCTCAAGCACTTGAGGTGGTAGAGACACTGTCGGGCCTTTTTCACCATGGTGTTGATGTGACAGGACCATGACAGGCCCTGCGTGATGTGAACACCGAGGTACTTGAAGCTGTTCACTCACTCCACTGGTCTCTTGTTGATGACGGGTCTGGTAGTTCCTCTTCTCCTTTGTGCTGAAGTCCACTATCAACTCCTTTGTCTTACTGATGTTTAGAGGGAGGTTGTTCCTCTGGCACCAGTTCTCCAGATTACCAATCTCTTTCAGGTAGGCCGACTCATTGTTATCAGTGATCAGGCCCACCACTACGGTGTCGTCAGCAAACTTAATGATGGTGGTGGAGCTGGTAGTGGCCCCACAGTCATACGTGTACAAAGAGTACAGCATGGGGCTCAGAACACAACCCTGTGGGGCCCCAGTGCTGAAAGTGAGGGAGGTTGAATCATGTCCACCCATCCTTACTGCCTGTGGTCTGTCAATTTGAATTTGAGATCCACTGGCACAGAGGTGAGCTGAGTCCCAGGTGCTCCAGCTTGGTGGTGAGTGTGGAGGGAATTATGGTATTAAATGCTAAGCTGTAGTCGATGAAGAGCATTTTAACATAATTCCCCCTTCTAGTGTCCAGGTGAGTGAGTGATGTGTGGAGGAGGTGAGAGATGGCATCAGTTGTTGTTCATCATTAAACACCGCCTCTCCTTGACGTCCTATGTTCTGTTCATGTAGTGAACCAAGAATAACTTGGCCAGCTACATGGCTTGGTCCGGCACCGCTGGGTTCAGCCATGTCTCGGTGAAGCAGAGGAGATTGCAGTCCCGAATTTCTCACTGGAACTTTACCCTGGCCCTGAAGTTGTTGAACTTGTTCTCCAATGACTGGACATTGGCGAGAAGGTTGCTAGGCAGAGCAGTGCGGTGTGAACGAGCTTTCAGTCTGTTCCTGACGCCGACTCGTTTCCCTTGGGGCCTCCACTCTGGGCCGCATCAGGATCTCACTCGACCAGCTTGGATCTGGGGTTAAAACTATCGAATTGTGAGTACATTGTAAACCAATAGAAATAAGAGTATATCTATTGCACTTAATGCACTCAATGTTGTAGAGTTTGCCGGTTTAAGGTTACTAAAAATTAACTTAAAATCTTGGCTCCATCTTGGTCGAAATTGTGCCAGCTGTAGAGTTTATTGTTGTCATTGTACATGTAGGTATGGGTATGGGCCAGTTCAGACATTTTATGGAGGATTCTTAGTCAACTGATACTGAAAGCACAGCTTAAGTCCACAAATAGCATAGCCATGTATGTTTCCTGTATACCCAGTGTATAGAGCTAAACAGATGGCATCCTCTAAGGAACTGTGTTTTCTGAACGTGAACTGGTGTGTGCCTGGCATCCTTGTCTAAATGTATGTTATATTTTCCATTATAATACAATTTTCTGGTTTAGATTGTACACTGAAAAAAAATAATTCTTTGAATTTACTTGATCTTAATGTGTACATCGGTCCCACATCATCAAAATGTGGCCAAATTACACAATTTTTGCCTGCTAAACCAAAAATTTTCATTCATTTTAAACTTGTGGGAAAGAATCATGTTTACTTAACATAATCTTTATCACTTACTGTAATAGCAATTGATATTAATTGTGTAATTGTAATGTAATTGAATGTCTATGATACTCCATTATTATTGACAAGTCTAACAAGTTATTTGTGCTACTTATGTTACTACAACTACAGTCGTGGCCAAAAGTTTTGAGAATGAAACAAATATTAGTTTTCACAAAGTTTGCTGCTAAACTGCTTTTAGATCTTTGTTTCAGTTGTTTCTGTGATGAACTGAAATATAATTACAAGCACTTCATACGTTTCAAAGGCTTTTATCGACAATTACATGACATTTATGCAAAGAGTCAGTATTTGCAGTGTTGGCGCGTCTTTTTCAGGACCTCTGGAATTCGACTGGGCTGCTCTCAATCAACTTCTGGGCCAAATCCTGACTGATAGCAACCCATTCTTCCAAAAGTCTTCGTCTCATCGTGTCGTGCAGATGCGCTCACACACTCTGCTGCCATTCCTGAGCAAGCTCTGCACTGGTGGCACTCCGATCCCGCAGCCGAATCCTCTTTAGGAGACGATCCTCACGCTTGCTGGACTTTCTTGGACGCCTTGAAGCCTTCTTAACAAGAATTAAACCTCTTTCCTTGAAGTTCTTGATGATCCTATAAACTGGTGATTTAGGTGCAATCTTATTAGCCACAATATCCTTCTTTATGAAGCCATTTTTGTGTAACGCAATGATGGCTGCACGCGTTTCTTTGCAGGTCACCATGGTTAACAATGAAAGAACAATGATTTCAAGCATCACCTTCCTTTTAACATGTCAAGTCTGCCATTCTAACCCAATCAGCCTGACATAATCATCTGCAGCTTTGTGCTTGTCAACATTCTCACCTGAGTTAACAAGACGATTACTGAAATGATCTCAGTAGGTCCTTTAATGACAGCAATGAAATGAAGTGGAAAGTATTTTTTCAGGATTAAGTTAATTTTCATGGCAAAGAAGGACTATGCAATTCATCTGATCACTCTTCATAACATTCCGGAGTATATGCAAATTGCTATTATAAAACTTAAGCAACTTTTCCAATTTCCAATATTTACATAATTCTCAAAACATTTGGCCACGACTGTAGATGTTATACCATAATGTATACCAGCCCTATTTTCCCACACTTTAGTGACTCTTAAAGACAACTCCAGAGGCAGTGAACATGTAATTCATCCTTTTTTATTAGGGAACAACTTATAACAGGTACCATACTTTCATAAAATACTAAGAATCTAATTCACAAACTAAAAAAATTTAATGTTGGGTTTAATTATTTTTTTCTTGTCAACATGTTCCACAGTTAAACTCACTAAACTAACATTTGTAAGGGTCTTTATTTACAACAAGATTCTCATTTTAATAACAACTGGCACTGTTTGAAATGCAGCACAGAAATTGAGAAATTGAGAATATTATAGTACCGCAATTCTGTCAACTTTGACACATTTAAAGAGGGAGGAAAATTGTGTTAAACATTATTTAATTTACCATATTAACAAAATTAACAATTTACCCTATTTTTTGCTATCAAATACAAATCCCCCCCCCAAGTTTCTGCAAAGTCTAAATATATTGCATCCAAAACAAAACATCCAAACATTTTCAATAAGTACAAAAAGGCGTTAATGTAGTGCTCGATGTTGGTTTACTCAAAGTTTGTTTTTAAGCATTTGTACCTTTGGTGAAAGTCTGGTAACATTCAGCTGGAGGAAGATCCTCTGCAGTACCTCAAAAAAAAATTTCAGTTCCTGAGGTTCATTGCATATATTACACCCATTGAGAGCGCACATGCAGTAGCGATGTCTCCCAAGTCGTGAAACACTTCAATCACTGGAGGGGTCGTGGCATCACCTCCCTCAACATTGATGCTGTAGATGCCAAATACATGTTCAAGATCCTCTCTACAGCATGGCCATCTGTATTCTATTGTTACACACAAAAAAGGAAAAATGGAATCACTAGACTATTACAGAATCCCAAAGAGCCTGTTTGAAATTTTCCCTGTAAATATTGTTTAGTATTTGATCACTAACTTTTGGTCCACACTGATTTCTCACAAACTTGAAACCACTTTCCTAAGGACACCAGTGATCTGAGGCCATCTAATAGCAGCTTTATCTCATCATTTCTTATAATTTTAAGGCTAAATGGATATTGTGATATTCTGAAGAGCCCAACGGTACCATTATTTTTGCTATATATACTTATCGCCAAATAATGGAAAGATATGCAGTGGACCGACCTGTGACACGTGGCTAAACCCGTTAGCTGGCTAACTTCAGTCTAAAACACTAGGCCTCTCTAAAACTACAGAAGCAGGCCAAAATTAAATACTAATTATATATACTGGTGGAAAAAAAAAAACAAATATCTGAGGAAAAATCGTACCTTTTTCGGGTGTTGACTTCCCTCGGTCAAAACGGACCAAACGTCACGCGCGCAAGCAGAGAGTCCATTAACTTAGCGCAGGTGTAGTTTTATTCGTCTTGCTCTTCTGTTTCATTAACGGTTCATGACAGCTGGTGTCTCGCTACTGCCCACTGCTGTATGTATGAAATGCTGACTTAACATGAATGGTTCATGATTAGACAACGTATTAGGAATTTGTACGGTTAAGTTGAGACAAAATTACGTTACCCTTAATAAAAAAATGAAAAAAAAAAACATTTTAAATCAACAAATACGATTATTATGAGTAAACTGAAAGTTCGTTTTTTTGAGTGTAAGCAGTGTTACACTTCAATTAGATGATGTTCCATGATCTCATCCCACTCATCTTCATCAGAAAGGTTTTGCGTTTGATTTATTTATTTATTTATTTATTTATTTATTTTAATTATTATTATTATTATTATTATTATTATTATTATTATTATTATTTCTTTTTTAGCAATTCACAGACATTATAAAATGGAAATAATGCAAACAGAGTGTTACCCCTTGTCAATGATAATGTGGTGCAGAAAAAGAAATCTTTCTGGATAGATTTTTTTAATAAAAATGTCTTCCAATTATGAAACAGAAGCCAAGAAACAAAGAGAGAGAAAACCCCTGAAGGAAAATGAGGCAGTGTTATTATGGAAGGGGATTCATCTTCCAAACACTAATCTCCTCCCCACCCATTTTCCTCTCCTCCATTCCATCACATCTGCAAGTCTTCCAAAGAAAGGTGAACAATACATGTACATGTAAAAATGAAGTGGTCGTTCTCTCCTGTACAATTTATTTTCGTTTTTATTGTCGTATTTAGTGCTACGAAATATGCAAGAAATTGATACAAAAAATATATAAAAAATGCTGGGTTGATTCTGTAAACACATTGTTGAGTTGTTCATGCTGGGTCAAAATTCTGGGTTATTTCGGGGACTTTAAACACATTGTTGGGTTGCTTATGTTGGGTCAAATGAGATGTAGTCAGTCATTTACAAATGAACAGCTGGTTGGGTTATTTTGACCCAACAACTGGTTTATACTTTATTTCTCCAAACGGCAGCCTGCAAAATGTTTTAAATATTACTGTTATTGTGTCACAAAGTGTAGTTTTAAGAGTTGTTTAACCACTGGTTGTGGTGCCTCTGGGGTGGTTACAACAGCGAATTTATTTCATTTTATGTATTATATAACAGGGAATCTTTGGTATAATACGGTTATGGTATAATAATATCGCGGCTGTGAGAAGCATCCTGTACGCTGCGTTCTATTTGCACTATACCCGGAGTCCTCAAACCCTTCAGTGTGCACTTCTAAGTCAACTCCGCTCTTTTCGGTCTTGGAATTGAGACATGGCATGAGGAACTTTCTAGATTCTTCACTTCTGAAGCGGGTAGCACGAGGCCACTTAATGCTGACAGGATTTTATGGTAAGTTTATATGAATTTTTACCTAAATTTTAAATGCTGTAGTTGTGGTAGGAGCTTATTTCCATGTTAATTCGCTTTTCCACGTTTTTAGTCGCGCTTTGATATGAGGGTGAGAGGAGTTCATGTTTTAATATTCTGTGCCAACAGTCGGCTATAGTGTATTTTATGATAAAAGTGCGTTTGTAGCACACACACACACACACACACACACACACACACACACACACACACACACACAAAAATTACTAAATGTAATCTTGTATTTTTAGGTAACTTACTAGTAATCTTTGCTAAAGATGTGTGTGTGGAAAGTCTCTTGGCATATTTTATAATATTTAATAGGTGTCAGAAGAAGCTATTGGGAAATGTTTAATAACAGTCTTAATATGTCTTCTGTTTCTGTCTGTTAAAAAAAAAAACTGCTTGTGTTATTTTGACTTGTGTTAGTTTATTCTTTGGAAAACTTTCTGGATTCTTCACTTCTGACTGGATCATGCTCAGAGCACTCAGTGTTTTATGGTAAGTTAATGTAAATTTTAACTTTTTTTTTTTGTAACTTGTGATAGGAGCAAGCATATTTTATTGTTTAAAATAAATGCTTTGATATTAATATTGTTTTTCCCATTCTGTTTTGTTATTCAAAAAATGAGAAAGTTGTAGTTTAAAATTTGCTTTTTCTTTATCCTTATGAAATATTTATTATAAGTTGTAAATTCACCATTAAATATTGTATTCATCAAGGCTATTGATTTTTCTTTTAAAGTTTTTTTTTTTTTTTGTCATTGATGTTAAGCAGTGTCTTCTCACCTGGGAGTTTCTCCAGCATACTATAGATCAGATTGATGGACACGAGTACTTATCTCATTTCATTAAATTTTTGACAACAACAGGTTTTTCAGCCCACATTTAATCAATAATATTTTTTTAAGTTTTATCATTTTTGTTTTAAATGTCATTTTTGAAGGAAGTGAAATAGTAATAGTTATATAATGGATAGTTAAAATATTAAGATGGGAAATGTTTGTGTCATGTATACATTATAAGATTTGTATTGAAAACTTCCATATAAAAAGTTTAACATTGTATTAAATGAAAAAAATGCAATTCAAATGAGACTTACAGGGGTCTCTTGTTTTGCAGAGTGTTTATGTTACATTTATTTTATATTTAACAAATGGTCACCTTGAGGTTATATGGTTTTGTCTGACATTTTTGTCAAAATTAAGTTATTCACATTTACTTATTCTGTGACAATCTATTTACATTATGTGAAGTTGTGTACATTTTGTGTTTTTTTTTTTTATATAAAAAAATCAAATGGAATGTGTCAAACCTAGAAAGTGTGTTAATTTAACCCACTGGTTGGGTCAGATGAACAACCCAGAAATTTGGGTTAAATGGTACAACCCAGCACTTGGGTCAAAACAACACAGCGCGCGTTCTGTCCAATAGTGACCCAGCAGCTGGGTTAGGGTTGGGGTGTTTTTTACCCCTGCAGTTTTTAGAGTGTAGTATTTTTGTAGGATTTATATAATTTCTTTTTTATACTATGTCTTATATTTTGTGATATAAACAAAATAAATAAAAATTTAAACATCTATATTTACACAGTGATTGGTAATGGATTATCTATATTTACATATTAAATATAAAATATACAACTGTGTATTTCTATGAAAAAAAGCTGAGCCGATTTCTGACTAAATCTAAAACAGAATTTTGTACTGAATTATTTATATTTACAACAATACATTTTTACCCTAATTAATTCATATGAATAAAATATGTCTAAGTGAGAAATTTCCTTTTCATAATTCTACTACTAGAATGAATCTCACAAAGTAACAAAAGAAAACACAGGGGGAACATTGAGAAGCTACAAAAAACAATATTAATCCTCATCATATTACACACATTTGAATGTGATTGTGTTATTTATATTGCTTATAAACAAAGCATACCTCGCACTTACTCCAGTAATACAACCTACACTGGACAATCCAATCAGAATAAAGGTGCCTCAATAAAGATATTGAGCATATAACAGCATGAAATTAAAATGACAAATAAGTATTGTTTTAAATAGCCAAAAAGTTTTAAAGTGTTACGGCCTTTCTTAGGATAAATCAATCTCTATAAATGGAGAAACAAAGGAAGGCAACGTGACATAAAAAACAAGCAAACAATAAGATAAATTAATCAGCTTATCTTTAATTCAAATCACTTGTAAAACAAACAGACTGATTTCTAACCAACACTAAACACTTAACCAAGCAGACTCAATATTTACAGACAATTAAGACTTACAAAAAACACACAGAACATTCACACACTGGACTTTTAAGGCAAAGAGGAAGAAAAAATGGTGAGTATGTAGATCTCCTTTCTCAACTGCTGCAGCGTCTTTTTAAAACTCTCCACCAATTACCACACTCATCTCTTTTTCAGTATAAGCTGTTGAAGAAATAATAATTATCAAATGTTTGATCAAATGAACCCCTTCCATAGTGCAATAATGATCCATTATATGCTATTTGGGAATAGTTTGTTAGCTGTTAATTAGGAAACTTGAAAATTGAAACTTGAGTATTAGTTAATTTTACCTACACATTATTTTATGAAGCATGAAGCACAGCATATTCCATAGCACTTATTTGAAACAGAAGCACTGAATGAACACTAAATCAGGTAAGGATTGGAATCGCTACCAAATCCTGGAGGAATCATATTTTTGTACACAGTCTGAGGTAATTATGTTATGATAACGAATCAAACATAAATGAATAAATAAATGAACACAGTTTCCCATAATTATTACTACACTTATTGCACTGCAAATTAAAGAGCTTGTTAAATTTTAACATGAGATTTTACTACGGCACAGCAGATTAATACTAGGGCATGTGTCATAATGAACAGAGTTTAGCAATGTCCACGTGTTAAACAATAAACATCATTCATTCAGTTATCTTCAGTAACAGCAAAATGTAGGTCAGATATTCTTTATCAATTATTACATAAAAAAATGTATGTTTGATTTTATGTAGTACTTTGATACATCTCTGGAAGCGCTGGGACACATCATCAGTGATGATCATCGGGTGTTTCGGGTCTCACAACATCAGACACCCTCTCTCAGGTGACCCAGCCGGGGTTGATCCTGCCCCAACTTTTGTCCCGGCAGCACTGGCCCATTTTGCGGACCTCTTGATCCAAATCCACCTCGAGGCTCTTTCAGCAGCCTCTGTGATGGACTTGATGGCTCTCCACTTTGCAACTCCTGTGAATCCAAGCCTGGCAAAGATATTGGACCCTACTTCTATTACACCCTACTATTGCACCCTACTTCTATACTTATATTGGCTCACAGCAAGCCATCCAGCCCCTCCTCCGGCAGTCCTCTATGAGCTCCTGGTACTTGAGCCGCTTGCACTCATTTGCCTCTTCCATGCGGTCCTCCCACGGGACTGTCAGTTTCTACAAAAGAACTTGCTTGGAAGATGCAGATGTTAAAACCATATCAGGTCTCAATGCAGTTGATGTTATAAATTCCGAGAACTTGATCTGCCTGCCCAGGTCAACCCACAGCTCCCAGTCTGCTGCCAATGAGAGTAGACTGGTAGATTTTTGCTTTGCTTACAGCTGCTTACCAGCCCTTACTAAGACAATTCTTCTCTGGCTGCCAACATATTTGTTGTTGGCCACTGCATGTGAAATGGCCTCTGCTATACACTTCAGGACCTGGTCATGTCGCCAACGGTATCGGCCCTCTCCAAGGGAATATGCTCCAGGGACCCTCGTCTGGGACAGAGTGGACAAGTTGGAACTTCACTCTTGCCCCAGACATACAGGTTGGTTGGGCTGGGGAGCATGTCGTAAACAGCTTGGACGAGGATCTTAATACGCTGTGGCTCTGCCTTCCAGATGTCATTCCAGGTGATCTTCCTCTCTAGCACTCCTTCCCACCTCATCCATGCCCCTTGCTGCGGCATGCTTCTTGACACCTACTCGGACCTCCTCTAGGTCTTGCCTTTCCCTGAGCCTTGTTGTACCAGGCTGCTGATGGGAAGCTGAAGCTTATTGCTCCTGCCATACAGTGCTACACTAGTTAGACTGTAAGGCAGGCCAAGCCATCTTTGGAGATGGCAGCTGATCTTCCTCTCCAGGGCCTCTACTGTAAACATAGACACTTCGTACACCAATAGTGGCCAAAGGATTTTTGGCAAAATGCCATGCTGGTCCATGCCTTGAATCTGCCAGGTAAACCAGACTTGTCTATTGCCGACAACCAAGCTTTGAGCTTCTTAATCGTTGTCTGGACTGACAAGGTGTCTCTGAGACTGCAGTCATAATTCTTACCTAGGCTAGTGACTGTTTTCTTTTTGATTGATGGTATTACTATGCCATCCACTGAAAAGTGAAACTTGTCCACCACTTTCCTTCTCTTCAGTACCATAGACCTGGATTTTGTTGGCTTGAAGCTCATTCTCATTAAGAAATGAGCTTAACCAGGCCCTAAAAATCCAACTGCACCCAGGCACCGAGGTAGTGGTGACTGTCAAGTCATCCATAAAGGCTCTGATCGAAGGCTGCCGGATCCCAGACTTGGACAGGGGGCCTCTACACTCCACTTCAGCAGCCTTAACCAACATATTCATCGCGCTTCTTCCTAATAATCTGCCGAAGCTCAATGAGAGATGGCTTCTCCTTCTCATCTGCTTTCCTGAACTGATTCATCAGAATCCACAGCTCTTTTGAATCTTATCTGACCTGTAGTTCCTGATATAGGTACGTTTACTCAACTTGTGCTCTTCTACGCTGAACCTCTCAGTCACGAAACTTGTGATGATTATGGTCAAATTTAGGAGTTACCTTTCCACATCACCCCTTGCTGTTACATTGATGATTCTAGATGTATCTTCATCAAACTGGTGCCACAGCTTATGCTGCTTTGCAGGAGGCCACTTGATATGTGAGACTACTCTGCTTGGACCTGGAGACTTTGGCACTTGGAGGTTCTGGGCTCTGTGGGGTTTCTCCAGGCCGGGCTCCTCCTGCGATCCTGTGCACTGTGCTGTAATCTCCTGTACCAGGCATTTCATCTGGGCCTGATGGAAGACCTTTCCATAGATGCATCTACTTATCGTGGTAAATAATCAATTTCCTGGGGTCATTACCAAAAGGTCTATTCTATTGGGGTGCTCATCCCCTCCTCCTTGGGCACCCCTGGAGGTATTTCTCCGTGGGTTGCTCTGTAGCTTATTTGGGTACTTCCTTGCGGAAGTTGCAGGTTGTGCTGCTACCCCTTCCTGCCCCGGGTGCATTCTTTCCGTGCAGTCACCGACTCTCGAGTCTTCACCAAACTATACTCGGTTGTCACCCAGCCTATTCCTGGGAGCCCCTGGGAAAGCCAGTTAAACAGCAATGCAATTTCATGCAAACTATGTAAAAAGTGCTTTAACACTCAAGTGAGGATTTTTGTCTTTAAGAAGATAATTTTGAGTAAAATGCTTTCTACTTTTCATAAAGTGAAAATGGTTATCTTACACTAATTAATGTTAGTATTTCCATGATATAAAATGCACTGAGAGAGTTCTTACCTTGAGCTCTGTAACATTTGTGCAGCAGAATGATGGTCACCAGCAGATACGGTGAGGCCGTCACTGCACTGCTGATCAGCAAGGACACTGAGAATGGAGATTCCACACCTGATGCACCTGAAGGAGAATCAAATAATAAATATAAATATTATTTTATCTGAGCTGATGTGTATGTGTTAGTTTCATCTGCAATACAGATTAATCACTTAACCATAGCACAAAGATGCAAAATGTGTAGACACTGCACTTTGTACGCAAATTTCATTGTAAGCTAACCAGTAAAGCTTATTTTATGTACAGATACTCACTTCAACACATAAAGTCAGGATTGTAAATAAATAAATATTAAAATAATTTCTCACGTCTGACTGAGACCCAGCTTTTAGGTGACTTTCTTCTTTCTGCATGTGTACAGTGGTAGAAACCATCATTTAAATTTGAAGCATTATACATGATCATCTCTCCTGTAGTCTGTGTCTGGAGAACTGATCCATCTTTATAAAAATCAGCTCGGAGGTTTGAGGAATTTATGTTGCGATATAAACACCGTAGAGTCACACAATGTTCAGTCACAGAATGGACAGGACTCTCCAGAATCACATCACCATCTTGAATGAAACAACATTTACAAATTAATATTGTTCCAGCCAGAAAATGCAAAATAATCTAAGTATGCATAGATACTATAAAAGAAAAGTTTTATAATGTATCTTCATATAATTTAAGAACATAGATTCCATGCTCATGTACAAACGAAATGTTCTCAAACAAACAGACAATATCATTTGCTCAAGGATGAAACCTAGTTTACATTTTCATGGTAATGAACAAACACAGAGAAATAAAGCAATCAGGAAGTTTGATAGTTACTGATCACACCCAACTTTCTTCTTTATATGTAAAAAAAAAAAAAAAAAAACTTAAATATTCTATAATTAACTATCTCTTTTCCCCCTTAACATTAAACACACTACATGAAGACTCACCATGCACTGTGATGTTGACAGAATTACTGTTTTCTCCAGATTCAGACTCACACCAGTAAACTCCAGTGTGTGATGTGGAGAGGGAGCTGATATTACATGTAGCTCCTGTAACTGATCCCCACTGTACACAATCTGACACTCCATCAATGTGTGTGTATCGTCTCACTGTCCATTCAGTAGAGTCACTCTGGTCCTCACAGCTCAGTGAGAGAGAGTCACCAGTAAAGTGTTGAGTTCTGCTGGGATTGATGATCAGAGAGACTGGAGGAAATTCACCTTAAACACAGAAAAGAGAAATTAATATGAAAAAAGTATTTGTCCCCTTCTTCATTTATTTATTTATTTATTGTCAGTATTTTTTTTTATATTCTTGATGTGATACACTCGGGATATAGCATATCGGGTAAGGGTTTGAGTTCGGTTCCATTTTTTTTATCAAAAGAAGACCTCAACTTCAGCTGGGTCTTTTTACTTATGACTGTCAGAGTCTTCCTCCTCGGGTTGTACTCTGTGTCATCATCAACCTCTGACTTTTCCTCCTCTAAACCCTCCTTACTATCAACCTGACTTCTCTCCTTATCACTGTCTTTGTCAAATATACTTCCACACCTTCACATGCAGTATATCTTTTGGCCATCATGCTGTCAAAGTCTGAATTGTGAGTAAGGCTTCAAAAATGCTTTGTATACCAGAGCTGCAAGAAAGTTCAGTATGACTGAAACAATGTTGCAGTTTTGTATTTCAACAGGTGTGGTAAAAATTATGTTGGCGAAAAGTTGCCATAGTAGCCAAAAAGGGGCATAACAAGTGTGTGTGTGTGTGTGTGTGTGTGTGTGTGTGTGTGTGTACGTGTGTGTGTGTCTGTGTGTCTGTGTGTGTGTGCGTGTGTGTGTGTCTGTCTGTTTGTGTGTTAGTGTGTGTCCACATGTAAGTTTGTGTGTCTCCTTATAGACACCTGTGCGTTTAGATGTCGGAACGAAGTGTAGAAATGTGCTTGAACTACATTTTATACACTAATTGTAGTCTTGTTTATTCATTTCCAATAACCAGTCATTTTGACTGGGAACACCATGAGTGTATAAAAGTTCCATAAAACACAAAAACTTTTATTAAAATATTTCAAATGCATTTTATGTGTTCAAATGCCATGCCATTTTTTTAGAGAGGAAACTTGTAAATCTGTCAGATTTGACTGGAACACAGCTGTAACAACTGTACCTCCACAGATCAGGGGAATAAGATCAAGTTCCCCGGATTACTGAGTTGACCCTTTGTCCCCACCTAGTGTGTCTATGTATGTACTACCAGCACTTAAGCACTTAAGCACTAAACACGAACACCTGTGATTCCCTTGTGTGTCTACTACTTATTCCAGTCGAACCCGTAAGGCTTCGCCTGTTCACTGTTGTGCACATTGTTTGTCCTCACCTGACCCTATCCTCGTTTATGTGTTTTATTTACTGGTTCTATTCTGCCCGTCTCACTCCCAGGATTGAGCAGTGTCTGCAGGTGTGGGACTCTGGGAGGAAGGAAAGACCCTCACTAGTCGCAAGGACCTTGCAAGTGTTTCCTTTTGTTTATGGTTTGTTTCCTGAAGTCGAGACTGTTCAGTTTACCCACCTGCAGACCCTGCCTGGGAAGCCCCGCTCGGGAATGCAGTGAGCGCCACGGGACTTTGTGTGTTTGTTTTCTTTTTGTTTAAAAGAAAGGAAGTAATAAATAAAAGACAAATCTTCTACACATGGATTCTTCATCTGCGTCTAATTCTCACCAGGCAGACATGACAACAGCATGAAAGTTAATTATCTCCATTGTTTAAGTGTGACAAAGATGCAATAAAATGAAATAAAAACAGAAATTACAGCAAAAAAAAAAGAAATTACTTTTTCACAGCATTGTAAATAAAGTGAAAAGGAAATCATTAAACTTGCTGATTTTGTACTTTAGAACAACAAAAAAAACTAAATGTGTCATTTTTTTTTAAGGATCATACTATGAATAGCGCTTAACATACTGCATTGGTTCATACTACATAACCTGAATTATAAGGCATAGGGTATCTAAATATGTTTTATCAGTTAAAAGGCATATAGATAGTTAAATAGTCATAGGGATTTTTTTATCAAAAATTTTGAAAATTCTCTTTGTTTCAGCTATGCCTTAAAAAATGTTCAGGCAAAATCTTGTCTGTTTAAATCCCAGTACTGCTCAGTTAATATGGTTGGGTCATTGAGCAAGACCATTTACCATCAGCTTGGCCATTTCCTGTATCAGCCAATTGAACAAATGTACTGAAGTATGATATATTTTATGCTATAGATATTTATTATTATATTTTTTTTGCAGAACTTATATTCTCAAAATAATTTCTATCAATAAATTACTTTACGTTTTACATTTAATGTGTTTCAGTGAGGAACAGATGCACACAATCAGTGTAGCAGACATCATGCTATCACCAGATATCACTGTCAGCTGAGTATTAGTCTAACTCTATCTTACTACATCCAGGTCACTTCCTCATTGTTAAGCCAACATGGTCCTATACAAAAGGTAAAGCATGCATTTTATTTGGCTTAAAGTTCCCCTACGAAGTATACTGCACAGGGCATTCAGCCATGCTAAGTACATTTCCAATCCACAGGGAGTAAAACTGCTCAGGTCAAAGGAAACTGAACAATGAGTCTTCACTTTGTTAAAAGTGGAAATTAAAAATTTCCCATCAGTCATTGCATTTTTTTGCATGGAGTGAAAAAAAACAAGAAAAAAAACCAAAAGGGATTGACAGGTATTACTTGTTATTTGCTAATATTATATTATCAAGAATGACATACTATTAATGTGATATCATTTTACAGTTAATTTAATCAATAAATCCCTACGATTGTTGTTGTTGGTCTTTCGGAGGCTTCCGGCAAGGGGTCACCACAGCAGAATATACACATACAAGCTTGGCACAGCTTTCACACCAGGTGCCCTTCCTGACGCAGCCCTCCCATTTTATCCAGGCTTGGGATCAGCACTGCTTCCAGTGGCTGGAGTTTGGCCACTGGCTGGAAATTGAACCCTGTCCTTCCGCTTGGCAGGTGAAACACTTACAACCAAATCTTACTATTTTATAGGATAATAATAATAATATTAATAATAATAATAATAATAATAATAATAATAATAATAATAATAATATTTTCTCCATACATCATGAAAATTAATCATATTATTTATTTCATATATTTAAATAATACATATTTCACAGGGGTTTCAGTTTTTTGTTTCAATAAAAATGGAATATTTCACATATTTATAGTATCAGGATAGGAATCCCAGGTAATTTTGTTACCAGCGGAATGCACAACAGAAGTGGTGCCTATGTTGGTAACATTGCAAGATGTTTAAAATAGTGAAAGTTTGTCAAAGAAAGTTTCCTTAACCAACAATCCAAGCACATGGAGCATGGAGTTCGGAGCACCTTTTGAAGTACACTGTGGAACAGAACACAGCAAAAGTCTTGTCAATCCACTGGTTTGTTTAAAGTCAGAACCATGTTTAGTTTGTGTTTGCAGTTACCCTGAATAAAGTGTTTGGCTTTTGACATCTCTGTTATTGCATGGTTTTTATAACCAGTTGTGGTGTGCGGCTAAATCTCCTAATGCTCCTCTCTCACTCCATTGCTCACTAGGTAGGCCTCCCCCACCAATGGGGCCCTCCCCCTTTGGAGGTGTTTCAGGAGGCTGGCCGCTGCAGGAATGAGCACTGGCTGGTGATTCTCACCACACTATAAAGCACAAAGGCGAGTGTAGCTCTGGGTCTGTCTGTCATTCAATTCTGCCTGCACCTGGTAAACTACAGAGCTGAGTCACATAGAGGATTGGTGTGAGGAGTGGCATGTGGGGTTTGCTGCCATGCACCCAGAACTTCAAAGGAGAAATGGCCGCTGTGCATTCCACAATTAGGCTTCCAGTCCCAGCTGAGAGGCCACCCAAAGAAGGAGTGTTCAAGAGATATCCACCTGTCACTGTGCCAATGAAAGCTGGGAGGAGCTGGTTTGGGCAATAACGAGAGGAGCCGTCTAAGAAAGCTCGCAGGAGGTGCTCACTGCCCACTCGGCCCACCGCCACCACTCACCAGTCTGTGGCCACATACCAGTGAGGCACTTCACTCAGGCCTTTACGTGAATCCTTTTCTTCCCATTTTTCCTTCCTCCCTCCTTTTAACCCTTCCCTCCCCTTACTTTCTAAACAAAATTACCCTTTTCCATAAGACCTCACCTTGTGTCCATGTTTGTGGTGCCACCCATGGTTCAAACATGTTACTAAATCAATATCTGGGTTTGGCTTTAAGCACAGAAATATTACCCAAAGCAAGTGACATTAAGAAATGAAGAAAAAAAAAAACACCTGGGAAATCATTACAACCAGTCTTTGCCAGCTCTTGGGGCTCTTTAGCTGTGTTATACATAAACAAACAAGCAAATAAATAAAAAGCATTTAATTATCCCCAACTTGCATTCACTTATTTTACGCCAATGAAACTCAACAGTTATTTTTCCTCACCAGTGATCCATAGTGGCTGTGGATTGCTGTATTGTGTGTGAGAAGCTGGTTCTCCTCTCTCTCCTCTGCACACGTAAACTCCTGTGTGTTTAAGAGCAGCATGACTGAGAGTGTAGGAGCCTCCAGATCCTCTGCTGCTGTCTGAGAGGAGCTCCACATACATGATATAGCCATCACTATGTTTTATATGAATTAAGCCATCTCTGTAGGGAACAGATGTGTACCAGCTGAATGTCCAGTCTGTAGAGGAGTCTGTAACCTCACAGCTTAGAGTCACTGAGTCTCCTTCAGTCAGCCAGTTCTGTGGAGATACACTCAGTACTGCCCATTTTCTCTCTGAAATTCAAAGCAAACAAACTTACATATAAAATAATAAATAATAAATAATAATAAATTTAATGAATTATATGCAGTACAGATCAAAAGTCACCTTCTCATTCAAAGAGGTTGAATTTGTATTATGGCAAGAAAAAAGCAGCTAAGTAAAGAAAAACGAGCGGCCATCATTACTTTAAGAAATGAAGGTCAGTCAGTCCGAAAAACTGGGAAAACTTTGAAAGTGTCCCCAAGTGCAGTCACAAAAAGCATCAAGCGCTACAAAGAAACTGGCTGACATGCGGACCGCCCCAGGAAAGGAAGACCGAGAGTCGCCTCTGCTGCGGAGGAGAAGTTCATCCGAGTCACCAGCCTCAGAAATCGCAGGTTAACAGCAGCTCAGATCAGAGAGCAGGTCAATGCCACACAGAGTTCTAGCAGCAGAAACATCTCTAGAACAACTGTTAAGAGGAGACTGTGTGAATTAGGTCTTCATGGTAGAATATCTGCTAGGAAACCACTGCTAAGGACAGGCAACAAGCAGAAGAGACGCGTTTGGGATAAAGAACACAAGAAAGAACACAAGAAAGAAAACTCTTTCAATGAGAAGGTGTGTCCAAACCTTTGGTCTGTACTGTACATATACTGTATACTGTATATATATCTGCCCCCTTTCTCAACACTGCTATCATGTGGGCAAAAACCCTAACTGCTCCTAAGTGAATCTTACAGTGAAATGTTGTCACTGTGCCTTTAAATCACGAAGGGAATCCCAAACAGCATTTTGTTTAAGAGGGAATTTCCACATCAAAAAATAATGGAAACTCCAGTGATTCATTTTACAATGCAAAAATATGTATACAAAATAAATAATTTATATAATAAAAATGATATTAGAATGCAAACTAAGTTTGCGAGGTGAATTTCTGACGGTATTCAGTTTTCCACTTCCACTTTCAGCCATTTTCTATAATTGTGCTCCCTGATTCATTGAAACAAGTAAGGCCGACTCATTTCTCCCACACCCTCAAACACACACATACAATATACCAGACTTTAGACATTTTATACAACCACTGAAAATATTGTATATAATTATAAATATTGTTAACTGGGCCAATGCAGTGTCTATTTTTTGTACAATACCATGAGCTACTTTTGTGATTTGTTTGCATCTATGAATGTTAGATATAAGTCGGGAATAAAGATGGGTAGAGTAGCCAAAAATCGTACTCAATTAAGAGTAGCTGTATTTCAAAATAATATTACTCAAGCATAAGTAAAAAGTAGTCATCCAAAATATTACTCAAGTAAGAGTAAAAATGTATTTGGTGAAAAAAATACTCAAGTACTGAGTAACTGTTTCATCATGAATTCCAATTTTTTTTTTTTACATTATGTAAGCAGCCCCTGTGATGGATTGGAACCCTGTCCAGGGTGTACCCTGCCTTGTGCCCTACGTCTCCTGGGATACAGGCCCCCAGTGACCCTGAATACAGCCTTAAGTGATCTAGACAAGTGAGTGAGTGTAAGCAGCCAGACTAAATGATAAAATAATGTACAAAGTCTGGCATTTCCAAATAATAAAATAAGTGTAATAAATAAAATAACAATAAATAACAATTTATAACAATAAATAAACTAGTAACAATAAATATATTTACAAAATAACAAATCAAAGAACAAGAAACACAAATCTCACATTTTCACAACAAAGCTTTTGAAACAAATACCTACTGTAGGTAACACATGTATATTTAAACAGTGTAAGCTATTCCCTGTATAAGACATACTGTATATTTAGTTGCCCTCCAAATGGTACAGCAGGCTCAGCAGAGCATTTTTAACTAAATGTAATAGAGTAACTGTAACTTGTTACTACTGTTCACATCTCTGATCAGAGACTACCTGTCTACTCTATGGAGCAGAATGAGTTTAATAATTCTTTAATTAACCTTTATGCCAGTTTGTAAAATCCAGGTCTTTGGTTCACACATTTAAATATGTTTGTTAAGTATTTAAAAATAATTTTGATATACAGTATTTTAGCCACTTATTATTATATGTTCTATGTTTTGTTTAATCTATAAGTAAATAAATATAAGTTATGTTACCTTTCTAACACATTGGACATTTCAGATGTACTGTATACTCCATTTGTTTCTTTCATTTGCTTTTGAATAATAATGAAAAAAAAAACTCAGTTCCACACTGTTATGATAAAAAATACTGACTGCTGTGGTCGTGTTTGTAAGCAATATCCACTGAATATCATTCTGCACCATTGGGGCTATTTATGTTTAGGACTTTCAATTTGAAATGTATATTCCCCCCACTCGTTGCTTTACAGTTCCTATTAAGTACATTATTTAACCTCTGGGGTTTCATTGGTCTTAAATTTGCCTCTTTTTTGTTAAGTCAATGTTCTGTTTTGTTCTGTTTAGTGTTTGGTCTGGTCTACATCTTATGAGAATTTTATGGAGTGATTTAATTTATTATGGAATTTTATTGTTATTTTGTTGTTCAATTTTTGGTTTAGAATTGATTCACACCTTTTACATCATCTAGGTTAACATGGTAAATTGTCTACAGTAGATACACTACTTAAACATATACCATAGCTATTTCTGAAAATAGATACTGCCTTCATCTTCTACTCCCCCCCCCCCCCCCATTTTAGTTTATGTGTCCTCCTATTTCCACCTACAGTACTAGACTGGAGTGTGGATCAGAAGTCCAGCAGGAGCAAAAACCCATTGTAGTAAAAACCAATTAACAATGTTAGTCACAGAACATTTCAGTGTTTATTAGATGATTTAATTAGTTTTCTTATGTGTTTTATATCCTATGTTCCTATGTGTTTTATTCTTTATAAACCAAAGATACAGTAGTTGTCAACATTTATTTGTAAATAATAAATGTCAGTATACACTTCATCATTTTATCATTACATTAACTGTTGAAGACTTGAAATCAATTGATATGCTGTGGAATGACCATAACCAGGCAATTCCTGCTTGAAAACCGTCTAAGGTGGCTTAAATGAAAACAGTTTAACAAACAAGAGTGGGCAAACAAGAGTAATGTGAAAGACTCATTGCCAGTTATTGCAAACACTTAAGCAGTATGCAGTTGATGCCACCAAGGATGTCTAACCACTTATAGTGGAAACTCAAATTGCAATTAACCCCGTTTGCCAGCATTTTGCAAGATGAGCAAAACTGTTTTATTTGTATGTTGTACTTTTATTTTCTGGTTGTGTGTGTGTGTGTGTGTGTGTGTGTGTGTGTGTGTGTGTGTGTGTGTGTGAGAAAGTTGTCCTACACAGCAGCCGCCTTCACCCTGTCTGCAAGCAAGTGTGTGTGTGTGTGTGTGTGTGTGTGTGTGTGTGTGTGTGTGTGTGTGTGTGTGTACATGTGTGTGTGTGTGAGAGAGAAAGTTGTCCTACACAGCAGCCACCTTTACCCCTCGTCTGCAAGCTAGTGTGTGTGTGTGTGTGTGTGTGTGTGTGTGTGTGTGTGTGTGTGCGCATGCATGTGAGAGTCTATCGATAAACTGATGTGTGCAGGTGTATGTGTGAAAGTTGTCCTATACAGCATCCTCTCTCTGGTCTCAATTACTACAGCAACATTTTTAAAAGCGGTAAAGTGCAAGGTAATTTTGCGTAATATTTTTTAGTAATTATTTTTATTTTTAGGTCGTTGAAGATGAATCGTCTGGAAATTTGCTTTGATATACAAGTGTTTTGATATACAAGCATGCTTCTGGAAAGAATTATGTTCACAAACCAAGGTTCCACTGTATTTAGTTTAGGGGCAATTACTTTTTCCACATAGGGAACGATTTGGAAAGCTTTTTTTCCCTTCCTTAATAAATGAAAGCATAAACTTACTTCTAAATACAGATCTAAATATGCAACAGAGTATTTTTTCACAGCACTCTACCTCTTTTGTTCTGTGAATAAACCAATTTGTGTAATTTTACCAAGAGGACAAAATGAATGCTAATTCACAAACTAATTCACGAACTAGTAAAAAAAATGGAATATGCACACACTCCGCTTAACCCCGCTAAAAAACAAAGAAACAATGGACACAATATAAAGAATAAATCACCTTGAGCATGAACCACTTGTATAAGCAGGATCAGCACTAAAAAGGGAACAAAACAGAGAGCAGAGATCTAAAAAATTATTAGTTTAGAGAGTTCTTGAGTGTGACATCAGACCTGATATAAAACCAAAACTGGCTGCCCTTTTGTCATCTGCAATTGTAAAATGCTAGACAGTTGTTGTGAATGGGGGAAATTCCTGGAAATCAATTTTATTACTTTCTCACTGACAAAACAAATAGAGATTAGTGGGTATTATCTATCCAGCAGAGAGACAACAATAAACCTGGTCACTGATGTGTCCTGTTGGTAATCACAGGTCACAGTGATTTTATCCTAAGTAAATTTAATACAAGACATATCCCAAATACATGGTGTACTTGTGTTATGTTTGCTAGTTTAGAGTAGATGCATTGGTTAAATTGGGCCCGGGTGGTTGTTATGTTTTCATTATCTTTATTAAGCTTCTCATGGTATTGAAAAAAAAAGAAAAAGAAAAGTGTAAAGATAAGAGGAAAATGATAACCCTGTCTTGAGGAGATGAGGATGTTTTGTTTTTAGTGTTTGAGCAAAGAATTGTAAAAAGTAAAGTGTTTGGTATGTTGCAAAGAAAATCTTGTTTTGAGAAGACAAGGGATGTCTCTGCCATTTGGGTGTTGTGTTGTCTGTATTTTTTTTTTACTATTTATGTTATCTATGAACAGGAAAGTATTTCCTTTATGTGTACACAAGCACTCCCATATTAAGCAAATCCAAACACGGCTCATTAGTTCCTGAGGTGGAAACTATGAAGTTGGCCCCATGGTACATTGACCCATGTAAAAAGATAAAAACAATTAATCTGATAGCATACCACCTGTTGCTTTCCTGATTGATGAGGCTAAACCCCACCTTTCAGGTCTTGTGGCTCAAGGGGTCCGGTCCAGCACTCTAGTGGGTCCATCACCCCAATCCCTCCCCCAACCCGCATCATCAATGGAGTCCCCGCATACACAGACAGGTGAATCTATGATTGAGTCCAGAGATTGAGTCCACATGATGTGTCCAGAGAGCTACACAATACTAGTTTTATTGGGTGAGGGATGCTTGTGAGTCCCATACCAGAACATACTAGACCCTGAACTCACTAGAGAATTCCACAACAACTAAACAACAACTAGACTGCTGGCTTGGGAACATCCATTCGTTGAAGGGGGGATTTATGAAAAATCTGAAATTAGGTATTTGTAAAGATTGCACTGTTTATTGAGAAAAAAAAAACAAATGAAACAAAGTATTAGACAAGTTTAAAATGCACATAAATTAATTATATTTTATCCGTCAGATAAACAATACTTCTGAACATTTAGCACGCGGTTCGACATTTTGAGAACAGGCAAAGCACTCTATGCACGTGCCAATCAGAAGCTGTGTATGGAAGTCTGTGATTGGCTGGTTTTGTGGCAGTTTTGTAACACTGGACAAAGTTGAGCGAGCGTACAGGCAGAGTCGAGCGCATGCAGAGAGCATGTTGAGCAAGCAGGGGAGACACTGCACGCGCAGAATTGGGCTGTTGAGCGCGCAGTGGAGACACTGCAGAGAGTGGAGAGTGCTTTGCCTACTCTCAAATTGTCAAACCGCGCACTCAGAATTGTGTCAGGAATATAACGCCATAGTATACTACTAGTCTAATATAACCAGAATCATGTTCTGTTAAAGTAAGTGTTCCAAATAAAGTGGCCAGCTAGGATATGTTTAGAAATGTTACCATTCTAAACAATAATCTTGTCTGAAATTTTGTCTCCTGCTGTGTACAATTTGTATTAAATTGAGATTTTTAGCAAAGTCAACTTTTGTCATTAAGAGACCAGTGAGTGTTAGTGGAGTTAAATTTGTCCATCATAGCAAAAGTTAAAAAGTTATGGTTGTTACTTTCACACCTGCACCTTCACACATCCTTCCACTCCTTACTGCTGAAGTTGCAACACTATGTTAAAATAGAAAATAAACCACATCTGCAGGCTGATCTCTGGTCTCTAGCCTTAAGCTCTATCACTGCTCTGTGTGTACAGGACTAATGAGAAGTTTTTGTATTATAATACTATACTACTACCACTACTGCCAATACTACTAATAATAATAAATAAATAAATTAATTTTAAAATGATGATGAGAGCTTGTCACTGAGCAGCAGATGACATCAGGACACAGAAGATCAGATACAAATTCCAACAATACAGACTCATTTACACTCATTAGATTATTTAAACCCTGTGTTTTAAACTCGCTCTACTTGTACTCTTACCTGTTGAACTATCATAGTTACTGAGAGTAGTTACACATCAAACTAAACCCTTCTCATAACAGATATGGATCCATTGATCCACCTGAGCAGTCATGCTGAAGTACACACAATGTCCTAATCACACAATAAGCTCATCACTCAGGACATTCAGACTGCAGATGAACAACTTTATACCCAACACTCGCTCTAATGAAGACACAAAGAGAACATTTACTCACAGAGCATCACAGGGAGACGCCTGAGCTCCATCCTGTATCTATAATGACTGACAAACAACTTCCTGTGGTTTTAGAGAACACAGCATAGTGTGTGTGTGTGTGTGTGTGTGTGTGTGTGTGTGTGTGTGTGTGTGTGTGTGTGTGTGTGTGTGTGTGGAAGAGAGAGGGAGAGAATGTACTTATAGAACTTTTTTTAGATTACATTTTAAAGTTCACAGGGTCCTGTGGACACCCACGCACACACGCACGCACACACACACACACACACACACACACACACACACACACACACACACATTATATTATAATATATTATATTTCAAGAACTGATGAGTCGACTGATTGTTCATTGAGAACATTCACTGTACACACCTTTATATTCACTTAAACACATCTCCTGTTATACTGAACATCCAGCCTCCTAACACACAGTTTGACTGCAAACTTATCAACCATATGAGGATGGATTTCTCTCAAGGTTCCTTCCTATTTCCATCTCAGGAAGTATTTCATAGACATTCATATTTCATACAAACTACCATAATTCTTATGATTGTGTAAAGCTGCTTTGCGACAATGACAGTTGTTAAAAACGCTATACAAATGAATTTGAATAGAACTTACATTTTTATTCCATTACACATCTGAGCGTTGATGGCTTTGCTCAAGGGCCCAACAGCGGCCAATTGGTGGTGCTGGGGTTTTATTCAGGAACCTTCTGATTCAATGATCTAATGGCCTTTAACCACTAAGCTACCCCTGCCCTACCCCTACCCCTGGACAGACGAGCCCTACAGAGGGTGGTGAGATCAGATGAGCACATCATCGTCAACGAGCTCCCTGACCTGCACTCGATCTACAGCAAGCAGTGCTGGACCAAGGCCAGGAAGATAATGAAGGACCTCAGCCACCCCAGCAATGGACTGTTCTCTCTGTTGCAGTCAGGAAAGCACTTCCACTCCCTGAAGGCCAACACAGAGAGACTGAGGAGAAGCTTCTTCTCACAGGCGATACGGTCTCTCAACCAGAAGACCACTTAGGACTAACTATCTTTCCATTATTGCATTTTGCACATAGGACATTTTTTGCATATTTATGGACATTTACGATGACTGCACATTGGTACACTCATTACCACACACCCTGGACATTTCTGGACATTGGCACTATTTCATATATCTATTTCATTCACTTTCTCACACACCCTGGACATTTCTATTTCATTTCATTTTTGCACTTTGCACATTATGGACATACGCACATGTACACATTCCTGCACTTTTGCACACTCCATAGACATTCGTATTTAACTCTGCTACAATCCACATGTGCATATATATACATGTGTATACAATCCCATAATCTGTATACTTATATTTACAATAAAGTTTACAGCTAAGGTTTTCTATATTTCAAATTACCATATTGTATAGCTAAGTTGATTTTTCTCGTCTGTGCGCAACTACTTTTTCTCATGTGAGAACTCTCTTTCTCCTCTATTTTGCAAGCTAAAAGCTAAAGCTAATGTGCAAAGGATTATGGGACTGAGGTCAAAACGCAACTGAGCAAAGAACCGTGCCGGATTCAGCTCCAGGACTGATCATGGTGGAATATACAGTGAATCATAGCGTGATAACATTATAATTCTCACTAAATTTGCAACTGGACACACTTACCAGGTAATGTTTAATATATAAAATTAATCAGATGTTACTGTTTTAGGCACTAATGATAACTTTGTAGCGGTGCTAATGCTATTGGAGTGTTTGTCTCATTTAGACCATTAAACACTGATGTAAACCATCAGCTCCATGGTGTCTCTGTAATATACTTCTATATTATTATAGAGTTATAAGCAAGCTAATATCACAATGCTAACCGCTAGTGCTTACACTCTAAAAAATGCTGGGTTGTTTTTGTAAACACATTGTTGGGTTGTTCATGCTGGGTCAAAATTCTGGGTTATTTCGGGTATTTAAACATATTGTTGGGTTGGGTAATGCTGGGTCAAATCAGATGTAGTGGGTCATTTACAAATGAACACCTAGTTGGGTTATTTTGACCCAACAACTGGTTTATTCTTTATTTCTCCAAACGGCAGCCTGCAAAATGTTTGAAATATTACTGTAATTGTGTCACAAAAAGTAGTTTTAAGAGTTGTTTAAGCGAGAATGTATGTGTGTACGCACGAGTCCACTTAATGCTTGCAGGATTTTATGGAAAGTTTATAGTAAATATTAATTTTTACCTACATTTTAAATGTTGTAGTTGTGGTAGGAGCTCATTTTCATTTTTATTCGCTTTTCCTCCTGTTTAGTCACACTTTGATATGGGGGTGAGAGTAGTTCATGTTTTTATACTCCGTGCCAACAGTCGGCTATAGTGTATTTTATGAGGAAAGTGCGTTTGTAGCACACAAAAAAAAAAACTAAATTTACTAAATGTAATATTAAGTGTAATTTTAGGTAAATTACTAGTAATCTTCACTAATGTTGTGTGTGGAAAGTCTCTTGGCATATCTTATAATATTTAATAGGTGTCAGAAGAAGATATTGGGAAATGTTTAATGACAGTTTTGATATGTCTTCTGTTTCTGTCTGTTAAAAAAAAAAAAAAAATGGTTGTGTTTTTTGACCCAGCAGTTGGTTTATTCTTTGTGGAACTTTCTGGATTCTTCTGACTGGAACAGGCTCAGAGCACTTATCACGTTTCCGGGTGCGAGGCATAAACGCAAGAGGATCCAGGTGGTTCAGGGAAACGATGATTTTTTATTTATCAACATAAAAACATGGAAATGAACAAAACAGATATACTTTAAATGAAAACAAACCCAAAACACGAATAAAGACATTAGACATACTCCTTAGACTTATTGTAACAAATGCAAGACAAAAACAAGAACTTAAACCCACCTTTTATAATGAAATTAATTATCAACTCGGATCAGGTGCGCGCCCACGTGACCTGACCGAGTTGCGAACTGGGACATGAAGTAAATAACTGAAACTTAAAAGAACTACACAAAAAATGTCTTAGGGCGCTATGGCGCCCTCTAGGGGTTATCCCTGACATAACCCCCCCTCAAAGGGCGCAACTCCTGACGGCCTGACGGCGGCAGCGGAGGAAGCTGGACGTCCTCGGTGGCGCATGACGGCGGCGGCGGAGGAAGCTGGACGTCCTCGGCGGCGCATGAAGGCGCCGGCGGAGGAAGCTCGCTGACCTCAGTGGCGCATGAAGGCGGCGGCGGAGGAAAAGGAAGCTCGCTGACCTCGGCGGCGCATGAAGGCGGCGACGGAGGAAGAGGAAGCTGGACGTCCTCGGTGGCGCATGACGGCGGCGGCGGAGGAAGCTGGACGTCCTCGGCGGCGCATGAAGGCGGCGGCGGAGGAAGCTCGCTGACCTCAGTGGCGCATGAAGGCGGCGGCGGAGGAAAAGGAAGCTCGCTGACCTCGGCGGCGCATGAAGGCGGCGACGGAGGAAGAGGAAGCTCGCTGTCCTCGGCGGCGCATGAAGGCGACGGCAGAGGAAGAGGATGGAGCTCGTGATCCTCGGCGGCGCATGAAGGCGGCCGCGGAGGAAGAGGAAGCTCGCTGACCTCGGCGGCGCATGAAGGTGGCGGCGGAGGAAGAGGACGCTCGCTGACCTCGGTGGCGCATGAAGGCGGCGGCGGAGGAAGAGGAAGCTCGCTGTTCTCAGCGGCGCATGAAGGCGGCGGCGGAGGAAGAGGATGGAGCTCACTGACCTCGGCAGCGCATGAAGGTGGCGGCGGAGGAAGAGGATGGAGCTCGCTGACCTCGGCAGCGCATGAAGGTGGCGGCGGAGGAAGAGGACGCTCGCTGACCTCGGTCGCGCATGAAGGCGGCGGCGGAGGAAGAGGACGCTCGCTGTTCTCGGCGGCGCATGAAGGCGGCGGCGGAGGAAGAGGATGGAGCTCCCTGACCTCGGCAGCGCATGAAGGTGGCGGCGGAGGAAGAGGATGGAGCTCGCTGACCTCGGCAGCGCATGAAGGCGGCGGCGGAGGAAGAGGATGGAGCTCGCTGACCTCGGCAGCGCATGAAGGCGGCGGCGGAGGAAGCTCGACGTCCTCAGCGGCGCATGACGGCGGCAGCAGAGGAAGAGGAACCTTGCTAACCTCGGCGGCGTGGTGCCGCAGCGGCGGCTCGCTGTCCACAACGAAAGCGCTGTGCTCGGCGGCGCGGTGCAGCGGCGACAGCTCGCTGTCCATGACAAAAGCGCCATGCAGCGGCGGCAGCTCGCTGTGCGTGACGAAGGCGCCGTGCAGCGGCGGCAGCTCGCTGTCCTCTACGAAACAGCTACGCGGCAGAATATAGAGCTCGCTGTCATCGTCGTCGTCGTCGCCGCCGTTGCGCGGCGGAAAGATGAGCTCGTCGTCTTCGTCGTCGCTGCCGAGCTCGCTTTCATTGTCGACGTTATACAGCAAATAGTAGTGCCCACCGCTGTCATCAGGAAAAGCCATGTAGTCGAGCTCACCGTCTTCGTCGTCGCCGAAACACGGGAAAGGAGTTGGCAGGTCTGGACCCTCCTCGAGGCGCAGCTGCATCAGCATATCCTGGAGGTCAGCTACCTGCTCCTGCAGGTTACGGATGCGCCCTTCATTCTCTTCGGCGCTCCGCCCAACGCTGCTCCAGTCTAGCTGGGAGGCTGCTCCCGGCTGTGCATACCGCCCACACGCCGTTCCTTGTAGCCGCACGCTTTGGGGTGTCCTTTCACCCTGGTCACCGCCGCGTTTGGACCGCCTGGTCTCTGGACTCCGGCCGGTTTGGGGAATCCTGTCCCCCTGAGTTGCGCTGCTCCTGAACGGCGTGCGCCGTTTCGCCAGCCGGCAGCCATCCCAGTCTTGCTGCCGTCTTAGCTCCTCTCTGTCCCGTTTCTTTCTCCGCCTTTCACTACGCCATTTGGTTCTCCTCCTGCTTTCCGCGTCGGTTTCCCAAACTCCAAACATCGTTGCCCCCCCCCAAAAGAATCTCCCGGGGGAAGGGCTCCTCTGCTATGCCTCTTGTTAGGTCTTGCATTCTATCACATTTCCGGGTGCGAGGCATAAACGCAAGAGGATCCAGGTGGTTCAGGAAAACGATGATTTTTATTTAAACATAAATTCAGGGAAAATGTAACAAACAAAACAGATATACTTTAAATGAAAACGAACCCAAAACACGAATAAAGACATTAGACATACTCCTTAGACTTATTGTAACAAATGCAAGACAAAAACTAGAACTTAAACCCACCTTTTATAATGAAATTAATTATCAACTCGGATCAGGTGCGTGCCCACGTGACCTGACCGAGTTGCGAACTGGGACATGAAGTAAATAACTGAAACTTAAAAGAACTACACAAAAAATGTCTTAGGGTGCTATGGCGCCCTCTAGGGGTTATCCCTGACAGCACTCAGTATTTCATAGTAAGTTAATGTACATTTTTACTAATTTTTTTAGTAAGTTGTGGTAGGAGCAAGCATATTTTATTGTTTAAAATAAATGCTTTGATATGGTGGTGTGGGGTTAATATATCTTTTTCCTTCTGTTTTGAATATTCAATGAATTAGAACGCGTCACTTAAATATCACATTCATCTAGGGTTTGTTGAGAATTTGAAATGGGGTGAATGTTTCATATTAAATCCAGATGGAGCGCCGTATCCTGTTAACCCTCACAAGTTAAATAGTGAGGTAAATTATTCAGAAATGTACATTAAATTCATGTTCACGTTATGTCTTTTTGAGTATTAACAAGAGAAAAATACGTTTTGCATTAAATAGATACATAGCTGTATGTCCTTAACAAAACTGCTTGACATAAATGCAACACTAAGTGATGGTGTGTAATCCACAGGTGGACCAGCAAGATGGGAATGATATCTGCAAAATATGGAGATGACTGGAGCATTGTTGTGAGGGTTCACCACCAGAGGGCACCATGTTTAGTTTTGTAGTTTTTGTTTGTAGACTCAGTTTCCCAGAAGGCACCTCGGTCAGGTGATGTGGTCTCACCTGAACCGAGGTAGCTAATTAGACATTCTATAAATAGCTGTTTGTTCTGGGAAACTGGGTTGAGCATTATTATTGTCAGTTGGGCTTTCCTTTGGTTTGGTTATGGTCTGTTTTTAGTTAAGTTGGCATATGCTTTGTGGAGCTGTCTTTGTTAAATGTATTAGTTTGTATTGTAGTCTGTTTGGTTCCCCCTGTGTAAGTACCACTGTTGAATGTTTAGATCTTAGTCTGTTTTACTACTAACATGGTGATACTAACCTGCCTAGCTCTTAGTCTGTGTAGTCTCCTAGTTTGTCTAGTCTCCACGGCTGTGTAACAGAGTTAGAATTGCACTTTGTCAAAATTATAATATTTTCATATTGTATTGTGATTTTTATTTATTTAAAGATTTCATTTAATATTTGTGAATTTTATCATTTTGAGAACACATTTTGCAGTCATTCTTATTCATTTTCTGTGGCAATTATAGACCTGCACATCGCCCCTTTTTGTACCTCCTGTGTTTCGGGAGTTTGCCTTCCCCCCACCCCCTCACAATACTGCTGTGTATTGATGAGGGTAAGTTGTACAGAGAGTTGCTCCTGAGAATACTTAAGTTTCTCTTGTTGTAATGCAAATGTTTGTCATTTCATGGAAACTATATTACATTATTATGGTATTTTTGTTTGGTTTTTATTGCTAAATTAAGTTTGTGGCAGTTTTATGGAGTTTAACATACATGCTAAATGCACGTTGGCAAGTCGCCATTTTGTTTTTGTAACTCCTATTTCTCAGTAAAAACGATCATTTTTGTATGTATAGGGGTCAGATGTGCAATGCAGTCTGAAGACAATATATGTGTTAAATTGTCTTCTACAGGTAGGTTTATTGTCCATCATTCTGTTTACATTTTATTTACCTAAATGCACACTTCTATTTGTCCATAGGTGGCTCTGGTGAATTTTATTTTTTGTATGTAGTTTTAAGGTTTGTTTGTTTAAAGTTAAACATGGAAAATGTGTTGATGCTGTTGTAACTGGAAAGAAAAAGAAAAATGTTTTCCTGTAAAATTTCAATGCATCCTTGTGTATGTACATGTGGGTTAATTGTAAAATTTATGAAATACCCTTACATGCATATTCAAGGAAATAATTAATCTGATCTAACAATACTGCTGTGTATTGATGAGGGGGTCAGATGTGCAATGCAGTCTGAAGACAATATATATGTGTTAAATTGTCTTCTACAGGATCGAATAAAATAGTGGAAAGCAGCTCTTGGTGTCGTCCTGGTGTTTAAGAGTAAAAAGCAGATGCGTTACATCTGCTTAGATCTTAGTCTGTTTAGATACTAACCTGCTTAGCCACTAACTTGCTAGTTCTTAGTCTGTCCCCTACCTAATCTGCTGTGTACCCAGTCTGTTTACCCTTAGACCTCTGGCTACTAGTCTGTTAGCAAATAGTCTGATAAGCTAGCATCCAGCTTAGCAGCTAGTGTGCATAACAGCTACTAGGCTATGTCTCCATGTTTAGTCAGTCCTCCTGTCTGTGTTAAATATTAGTCTGTCTGTCATTTGTTTAATGTTGTGTCGTGCTCCAATCCATAAGCCAACAGCATTTGTTTGAAGTTTTTGTTCAAATAAAAGGACTTTGTTTCACACTACCTGTTAGGAACCTCCACTAGAGGTCTTTTTTTTTCAGAGGGCTCTAGTTTTGTTTTCTGTATGTTCCTTGTTATGCTGGATTCATGAAGCTGCCTTGTTCAGTGTTTAGTTAGGCCGCGTCTCCTCCTGTGTAAGTACTGTTATTTGTCTGTTTAGTTATGTATAGCCACATGAGGGCTTAGCTGCGGCTCGTGCAGCACACAGAGCGCGCTGCGATACTGAAGTGAGGAAAAGATAAACAATAAGATAAAAACCATCCAGGGTGATCGAGTCGGAACCGCTCTGACCCACAACAACATCTACCTTCACCGCTCGCTGACCTCGGCGGCGCATGAAGGCGGCGACGGAGGAAGAGGAAGCTGGACGTCCTCGGTGGCGCATGACGGCGGCGGCGGAGGAAGCTGGACGTCCTCGGTCTCATATGAAGGCGGCGGCTCCAGGTAATTGTCTGTGGAGTGGCGCATGAATTTAAATGCGGAGGAAAAGGAAGCTCGGATGATCTTTCACATTGCTCACGGTAAAGTTCACTTGGAATGCTCGCTGTCCTCTGCGGCGCATAAAGCATCTAATCAGAGGAACTGTTCAGAAGCTCAGATGTCGGAACGCAGTGTTGTGCTTATGTAGCTATTAGAGTTACAGCTACTTTACTCTTTACTCATATGTTATATATAAACTTCATGTATATTCTCCAACACATCTCAGAGACACTTATAAAAACTGAGATGCTGATGAGCCACATAAGCTCCACTCACAATTTCAGGTTATCTGTGATTGCGGTGACAAAATTGAAATGTTGGAAAAATTAAATTTGTACAAGCTGTTATGGTTGCAACTTTCCGCTAATTTCTTGCCTTTATACTTTCTTGCAGACAGACACTGGAGGAAACACAGACTGAGACCTCTGACAGTAGCACAAGACCAGCTAACAACAGAAGAAAGAGACAAAACCTGACGTGCAGAGCAGGAGACTCATAATGTCTGCATGAAATCTTAAATTTAGATGGAGAAGCGCCGACTACAGATACAGAGGAAGGAACAGCAAGAGATCGAATAGGATGTTGATGCAGATGATGGACCAACTGTTGTCTTCATTTCATTAACACACACCCTCTTGCTGTGCAAGTACAAGTAAATATAAAATATGCTACATTTTAATGTTTATATTTTTGTCCTATTTGACAGCTACTTGTGTTACAAAATTCTTTTATTATATTTTTATTTAATAATGTTTAATAAAACATTTAGCACTCTATCCAGTACTTTGTCTCTATTCCAAATCCCCCACACTCATCTTGGATTTTACAGTATACATTTATTTTTACATTTACAAAAATACAAAATAAGCACACGGCACACAAAACATGTTAAACACTAAACATTGATGCATGGAGAGGTTTTAAATTCAATAGTTTCAGCATCTCTGTTAAGTTTTAAAATCTACACATAGCAAGGTAAGGAAAAAAAAGAGCACAAGCATCTCTCTTGTAGGACTGTTGTCTTCTTAATAGGAGTATTTAGTAGCCATTCCTGGTCACAAGGACATCCTGCCATCACACACCACCCCTCTCTAAACCCAGATGATCCTGAGGAGAACAGACAAATGCATGATTAGATATTTATCATTTATTATATGCTATGCTATTTGTTGAATTTTATTCTAGCAGGCATTATATTTATTTGTAGCATTTACTGCAATTATTAATTGTTTACATCTGATTAATTTACAGTGTACATAAACACCATTTTTAAACACCATTATAAAAAATTTAACATTTTAAATGTGCTATGATGAAAGTATTGTTTAATGATCACTTTATTTCTATTTGACAGTAAATCGGAAGAGAATGTAGACACACCTGATTCCTCACCTTACAGAGTAGAGATGTAAAGTCATTCCTCAGTGCCTTGTGTAGTGTCCATGCAGCGCGCGCTCATTTCACCCTCTGAGTCGCGCGACAGATGTGTCAGTAGGAATGTTGTTTACAGTGCCTTTGTTTTTGTCATAAAAATTAAAACAGCCACACGAAGCATTAACACGTGTCTCACAGTTCATGACTCGAGCGGGCGTTTCTTCTTCTTTCTTAGTTTTTTTCCGGCGAAAAACAAACCAACTACCTCTCTATTGCCACCTACTGTTTCCGGTTGTGTAAATACGCAAGTGTCCCTGGGATCACAATCGCTATTACAGTGTGAACGCAGACCTGCGGGGGGATTGGGGAGGGGGAGAAATCGTTCTCGGGTACAGAACGAAACAGATCGTTACCAGTGTGAAAAGATGGGGAATGTTTGATGTCATGTGGGCATTACTGTCAGGGATAACCCCTAGAGGGCACCAAAGCGCTCAAGGATCCTTTCGTTTGTCGTTCTTTTAAGTTTTGTTTTGGTTACTTCATTTCCCAGGTTACACTCGGTCAGGTGACGTGGGCGCTCACCTGAACCGAGTTGGTCATTAGTTTTGTTATGAATAACTTGTTTTAATTTTGTTACGTTGTCTTGCAACTGTTTAATTTACCTTGTAAATGTGCCAAAAGCTTATTTCCTGTTTTCCGTTCGTGATACGTGTTTTGGTTTGTTTTCTTAAAGTATTTTGTTTGTATGATTTCCCTGTTTTCTTTAATAAAAACATCATTCTCTCTCATGCCATTGAGACCTCTTCATTTATGCCTCGCTCCCTTCATCGTGACAGATTGCAAGACCGTAACAGAGGCATAGTGGAGAAGCCTCCCCTAGAGATTTTTTTGGGGGGGGGGCTATGATGTTTGAGGCTTGGGGAGCCGACGCGGAAGGCGAGCGGACTTCCAAGCGGTGTAGCGGCAAAAGGAGGAGAAGGAGATTGGGCAGGGAGACACAGGCCAAGGCGGAGCAAGAGCTGCGGATAGAGCAGCTAAACTGGGAAGGTCGGCTGCTGGCTGGCGATACGGCGCACTCCGTTCAGAAATGGCGCAGCTCAGGGCGATGGGAGTCCCGGCACCCACAGGAGGTTAAGGACCAGGAGGTCTATGTCTGGCGGGGACCAGGGCACAGAGGTGCCCCACACCAAGCGTCAAGGGAGAACGGAGAACCAGTGGTACGAGCAGCAGGGAGCAGCCTCCCAGCATGACTGGAGCAGCTTTGGGCGGTGCGCTAAAATGAATGAAGGGCGCATTTGTGACCTGCAGGAGCAGGTGGCCAGGCTACATGGGCTGCTAATGCAGCTAAGCCTCAGAGAAGGCCCAGACCTGCCCGCTCCTCTGACCTGTGACAGCGACGATGACAGTGAGGTGTTCTTTCCGCTGTATTGTGAAGACAGCGAAGGCGAACTCAGCAGCGGCGACGATGATGACGAGCTCCTCTTTCCGCCTCGCAGCTGCGGCGACGACAGCGAGCCTTATATCTTACCGCGTAGCTGCTTCATCGTGGACAGCGAGATGCCGCCGCTGCACGGCGCCTTCGTGGACAGCGAGTTGCCACCGCTGCACAGTGCTGTTGAGGACAGCGAGCTTCCTCTTCCTGCGGTGCCGCCACAGCTCTACATCGAGGAGGACGGCGAGCTTCCTCTTCCTCTGCCGCAGCAGCTCTGCATCGAGGAGTTGCACCCTTAGAGGAGGGGGTTATGTTAGGGATAACACCTAGAGGGCACCAAAGCGCCCAAGGACCCTTTCGTTTGTAGTTCTTTTAAGTTTCATTTTGGTTACTTTATTTCCCAGGTTACATTCGATCAGGTGACGTGGGCCTCGCTCCCTTCATCATGACAATTACAGTATAAGATTGGTATTGTAATTTTTTAAATAAAAAGTGTAACATTGTATTAAATGCAAAAAAAATGCAGGGGCCTTTTGTTTTATTGTTTGTACAGTATGTTCCATTCATTTAATATTTAACAAATTATCACCTTGGGATTATATGATTTTGTCTGACATTTTTGTCAAAATTTAGTTATTCACATTATCTTATTCTGTGACAATCTATTTACATTATGTGAAGTTGTGTACATTTTGCATCTTTTTTGAAAAAAATAAAAATCAAATGGAATGTGTCAACCCAGGAAGAGTGTTAATTTTACCCACTGGTTGGGTCAAATAAAATAACCCAGCATTTTAACATTTAACCCAGCTAGAGTGTCAATTTAACTCACTGGTTGGGTCAGATAAACAACTGAGAATTCTGGGTTAAATGGTACAACCCAGCACTTCGGTCAAAACAACCCAACGTGTGTTCTGTCCAATAGTGACCCAGCAGCTGGGTTATGGTTGGGTTGTTTTTTAACCGGTTTTTAGAGTTTAGCATGGGGAAACTAGCTTGTTCATTAATGTATATTAATATAATAGTATATTTGGACACATGTAAACAATTAGCTCCATTGTTTCCCTTACTAAAAATAACTGCAGTTTTCAAGTGTCAAAACTGCAGTTTTCTACATATGCAGTACATATGCAGGAAACGTAGTGATGGACACGAAAACACTGCATTTTTTTCTTAATACTGCAGTAATGCTCCAACAACTGCAGTAACACTGCAATAACTAATGCAGTAATACTGCGATATAATGCAGTCATAATGCATTAATACTGCAATACTACATTTAATATTAAACAGCTACTGCAGTTAAAATAGTAGTTGCACTGCACATAAAATGTACGGGTATATACAATTTGAATAAAGCTGAAAAATTACAGTATTTCTATAATCTAATTGTGTGATGTAGTGTAATACAACTACATTACAACAAAATTATTGCAATTCATTTTATTATTTAATTTAAAAAAATCAATAAAGCAACACACTTAAAACATTAAAAACAACTAAAAAACAGACCATGAAAGCACTTTAACACTTAGCAATATTACTGTTCAACAGTGCTGCTGCTAGGAGACACTGCTGTCAATCAGTGTATGACTGGTCAAGTATGTGAATATATTACAAGGCTTGAGGTGTGTAGCTGGAAGCCTGGAGAGGTTTGACGCCCCTTCATTCTTCAACTTTGTTTGAATAAACAGTTTCACCTTCCCTTCTTTCACTTTAAAGGCATTCTTGAAAAGCAAACAGCAAGACAAATATTCATTACGAGGTGTGTAAAAAAAACACATTTGAATAATTAAAATGAAATCATTCCATATATACTCAACATTACATGTTTTACTGAGAAACGATCTATTTCTGTCATTATGTCCTAAACTATTGCTAAATAATGGCTCTGTTAATTAATTAAGATTTCAGAATGTAATGTGAATGTGATGACTCTGGCATTGGTTTAGAGATTCAGACTTATAATCACTCTGAAGATTATATATGGAATGACCAAATATTATTAAAATATTAACTCAATTTACTCCCCTATAACAGCTGCTTTTTTGGGCTGGGAGGGTCCGCTTAGTGCCATGTGCGGAGTTTGAGGCTTTTCAGATTCTGTTAACAAAAGACAACAAATAAAGCAAATGCTTATCAAGAAGAAAACTGGATTCATAAAGAAAGTGGACCATTGGTAGACTGTGTGAGATTTTAGATAATCCTGTAATATTTTATCAGGTAAAGTCTAACCACATCTTTGTTCCACAGAGTGATGTCCACCTCTTGACGTCTTTCTGACACATGAAGACAAACAGGTTTAAGACTGACTAAGCAAAAATATAAATATGTTCTGAGAACCCCACACCCCACAAAAAAATCTTATTACGCACCCAGCCAAATCTGAATGATTTAAAACATCACAAACTTAAAATTAGTTTTTAGTAAAGGAAAATAAAGGGAAGAGACAAATTATGTTTCCTACCAGGTGTGAAGTCTGCCCAGGGTCTAATGCTGACCTCTTGGCCTTCTCCTCTGCTCTAAGGTGATAAGAGGAACACTGGAGAGGAACACAGTCCTCCTCTCGATTTTCTCTCTCGTGTAAGGGCTGATGGACGACTACAGAAACAAACACAGGACGTTTACAGCCGAATCATTTTATTTGCTTCTTAACCCCTCTCATATTGTGTAGATTTACACATTAAGAAATCAACTTGCACTTATATGGTCTATAGTTAAACTGAGCTATACATTTACAACTGAATTTAATGCTACTGTATTGGCGGAAGCTGGAAGCAGTGTAGAATGTCTGCAAAAGCTGCAATATATTTTTTAAGAAATTAAAATTATAAAATGTTACCTAAATTATTGAAAAATTCTGAATGGAAAACGATAAACAAAAGATCAATTAAATTGCATAAAATCACACATCTTATATCTCATGATTAGATCACACAACTCATGAGATATACTTTAGATATTTAATGAAGCAGGACAAAATAGTAAACCAAACATTAAACAAAACAGTGATTTAACCAAACAGATCACCAAGACCAGTGAAATGCCAGGATTTAAATAACACTTTTCATAAACAAAACTAAAATTGTGAAGCCATAGATCATGATGAACAAACATTGTCTGCATCATGAGACAAAGTGTTTTAATTTTTTCAGTATTATTCTTTTTTCAATAGAAGGAACACATGTATACATACTGCAATAAACAATGCATCTGAAACCAGATGTGTACAATATGTGAGGAATACTATAACTTATTTTTATTTATCTACAGCCTAAACACACCCCACATAGAATATACAAATACTGTGTGTACATAAAGTTGTAAATACTTTTAATATGGTTACCAAATATCTGAATTTAACAAACAGATATAAGGTCAAAAAAGGCCAAATAACAAATTGACTTTAATGAAACAAAAAGAAGAAATGCTGTAACATACAAAACCTACAAAATGATTTTTTACCTTAATTATATTTTATAATTGAATTTACCCTTTGTAAATTTTTAGAAATTATTCTAAGTCATACTGAAAATGTTTTAGTAATAATGACTGTGGTTTGTACAAAAATGTTCTTACAAGAAATTACCTTAAATGAATTTAAAATGTAATAATAATAAGTTAAAATGACTTTGCAATTTAGTGTACAGTTAGAGTCATTTGACTACAGCATTTTAATAAAGTTGGTATAAATAACTATTACACAACATTCCGTAGGTCTTTAGTTAAACAGCTGTTTAAAATTGTAAAATTATTTCTTTAAAAAGAGCCAGACTGCTGACTGTTAATAATTCACAAGTAACAGGTGAGTGTGTGAGGATTTTGGGGAATGTGAAAATGTGCAATTAGACATATATAAGCTTATTGTTGTGTATTGAAAAATCTAGAAAAAATTTTTTTTTGTCTAACAGGGAGACCACATGCAGTACTGAGTGTATCTCCACAGAGCTGGCTGACTGAGGGAGACTCAGTGACTCTAAACTGTGAAGTTACAGACTCCTCTACAGACTGGACAATCAGCTGGTACAGAGAGAGTCTCTACCGAGACGGCATAATTCAAATAAGAAATAATGATGGCTATATCATGGATCTGGAGGCTCCTACACTCTCAGTCATGCTGCTCTTAAACACACAGGAGTTTATGTGTGCAGAGGAGAGAGAGGAGAACCAGCCTTACACTCACAGTACAGCAATCTACAGTCACTATGGATCACTGGTGAAAACGTTTAACTGTTTTGTCATAGCGTAGAATGAAAAATTGTATGTATCTATATGAAGCAGTAAAATAACTAAAAGTGCTGCTATTGGTTTATTGTTATAACTTCTCTTGTGCCCCTTTGTATTTTATGATTTCCTTTGCTGTTGGTAAATTTTCTAGGTTAAAATACAAGACTGAGAAGATGAGTTAGGATCACAAAATAAAAATAAAAAAAGACCTCTTATGCAGTCTTCTAAACCTAGATAGATTTCTTGCCCATCTCTTTCACATCGCTGTGGAGGAGGTTTGGCCCACTTTTCTCTGCAGAATTGTTATACAGGTTGGGCCATTTCTATGGATACACCTTAATAAAATGGGAATGGTTGGTGATATTAACGTCCTGTTTGTGGCACATTAGTATATGTGAGGGGGCAAACTTTACAAGATGGGTGGTGACCATGGTGGCCATTTGGTAGTCGGCCATCTTGGATCCAACTTTTGTTTTTTCAATAGGAAGAGGGTCATGTGACACATCAAACTTATTGGGAATTTCACAAGGAAAACAATGGTGTGCTTGGTTTTAACGTAAATTTATTCTTTCATGAGTTATGTACAAGTTTCTGACCACTTATAAAATGTGTTCAATTTGCTGCCCATTGTGATGGATTGTCAATGGAACCCTCTTCTCTCACTCTTCACACACTGATAGCAACACAGCAGGAGAAATGCCAGCACAGGCTTCCAGTATCCGTAGTTTCAGGTGCTGCACATCTCGTATCTTCACACCATAGACAATTGCCTTCAGATGACCCCAAATATAAAAGTCTAAGGGTGTCAGATTGGGAGACCTTGGGGGCCATTTAACTGGTCTGACACTAACCCACATTGGATAGATCCCTCCAAAACTGTTGGAACAAAAAAAGTGATGGTATGGCGTGGTATATGGGGTACAAAGGTAGTGGGGCCATTCTTCATCAATGGAAACCTCAAGACCACTGGAGATTTGAAATTGCTACATGATGATGTGTTTCCCTCTTTATGCACTGAAGCTGGCACATTCCCTGAGTTTTTCCAGCAAGATGGTGCACCACCCCATTATGGGTGTCAGGTCCGAGCATTCCTAGATGAACAGTTTCCTGAAAAGTGGATTGGTCATCGTGGGCCAGTTGAATGGCCCCCGAGGTCTCCCGATAAGCACACCATTGTTTTTCTTGTGAGATTCCCAATAAGTTTGATGTGTCACATGACCCTCTTACTATTGAAAAAACAAAAGTTGGATCCACGATGACCCACTTCCAAATGGCCACCATGGTCACCACCCATCTTGAAAAGTTTGCCCCCTCACATATACTAATGTGCCACAAACAGGACGTTAATATCACCAACCATTCCCATTTTATTAAGGTGTATCCATATAAATGGCCCACCCTGTACTTGAGTCACATTGTAGGCGTTTTCCGGCATGCATTGCCTGTTTAAGGAATTCAATTAAATTTAAGTACTGATTTGACTGGGCCACTCCAAATCCCTAATTTTGCTTTTTTGAGACATTAAACTTACGTGAAGCAAGTGAGGCCTGCAGTTCTTTAGATGTTGTGTTTGATTCTTTTAGCAGCTCCTGGATGAGTTGTCCTTGTGCTCTTGAAATAATTATGGTAGACTGGCCACTCCTGGGAAGGTTAGCTATTATTCAATGTTTTCTCCATTTGTGGATAATGGCTCTAACCATGGTTTGCTGGAGTCCCAATGCTTTAAAAATGGTTTTGTAGCTCTTTCCAGACTGTGAATTATTTTGTTCCTTAGCAGATTGTGGCATGATGGGAGACTTTTTGAGCGTGCTTAATTTTGTCAGACTGGTTCTATTCAAATGATTCTTGATTAAAAATATGTGGTAGTAATCAGGCCTGGATTTGGAAAGTAAAATGTAACTAATTTCCAAAAAATGTGTCTATTCACATTTAGCAAGGGCAATTACTTTTTTCACATAGGGCCAGGTTGGTTTGGACAGCTTTTGACTTAAATAAAATAATCACTTAATATAAAAAATTGTTTGATGATTGCACGGTGGCTTACTGGTTAGCACTGTCGCCTATCACTACCTGGGTGTGCGTTTGATTTCTGCTTTGCGACTGTGTACATGGATTTTGCATGTTTTCCCCATGCTTGGTGGGTTTCGCCTGAGTACTCCAGTTCTCTCCCACAGCCAGAAGACATGCAGATCAGTCTAACTAGTTTTCCCAAATTGGCAAATGTGTGTGAATGAGTGTGTGTACAGATCCCGCCATTAAGAACGCACGTTTCTTGAAAAGGGATCTCGCGCGCTTCCGCGGCAGCTCGCGGGAAGCTGTGAAAATGCCGTTTATTGCCCGTAGGGGGCAGTCGTGTTTCAATCTGAAGTATTGTGTGTCTACTGAAGCCAAAAATGTGTTCTCTCTCTTAGGCGCCCATTGACAGGAAGCGACAGAGCTCATAAACGTGTCAAGCTCAAACTTTAAATACTGATATGTATTTATTCTTCACTTTCTTCTCTCCTGCAATGATGATACTACTTTGACTGCACTTTCTCCATTCAGTATTATTATCATTAGTAGTAGTAGTGAAAACTACCGCTGATTAACTATCTCCGCAGTAGTTAAAACAGCAGATTCATTTCATTTGGGGTATTTCTAACAGGCAATCTACTGAATAATAATAAACAGATAAAATTACCCAGCACTTTAACATTTAACCCAGCAGTTTTAGTGTGTAACATAAAAATATTCCATTTGTAAAATAGCATAGGTGAAATCATAGGTTGTGTATAGTGATTAAAAACAATACAACAAAACTTATGGTAAATAAATTCTCACACTCTTCCACTGCAGGTATAAAAAAACAGTAACAATGTCAATTTTAGAATCTGTAGAAGCTCAGTGGTCCGGCCAAAACCTCTCGCGGAGGAGCCTTTTCCTGAATTCGCCATTTTCATGGGGGTGGGCATCTCGGTTCATTCATACAGATGGACAGTACTGTACCTATTTACAGTACATGGAATTTTACGGGGTTGTCACTGACCGATTTACAGTACCCTGACAAAGAGCAATATAAGAATAGTGCCAGCTGGCACACCTTAGAAAATAATTCAGCATCTATTTAGAGTCTAAACATTTTTTTAACTTGTGCTACTGTTGTTTACTTACAATATTTGTTAATTAATTTTTTAGTATTACTAGTATACGTAGTCTAATCAGAGCTCTATCGCCCGTTCGAGTGTAATTCATAAATTATGTTTATAATAATGAAATGGGATCGTGCTTTAAAATTAATCTACAATTAATTTCAAACCCGTGGCTCACACTTTCACTTTACAAAAGGCAGCGTTTTGATCATCAAAAGGTGATAAACGCATGCGATTTATCGATAACAATACTGCATTGATGGATGGATGTTGTTGATAAATATTTAAAATGATAATTAAATAAATAGCTGTCCATCTTTTTTGTGTTTATCTTTTCGGTTTATTATACACTTCTGCACCACTTATTATAATAAATAGTTTTAAATGTTTAAAGTAAATATCCATACAGTACCATACAGTAGCAGTAGATATATACTGTATGCTGTAATTTGGTCATGTTCACCCATGGGTTAAACATATGCGGCATTTAATAGCATTCGCTAGTTATCAAGTTGATATACAGGTCAATCTGCATCAGATAGAATCTCTCCGAATAAGTAAGCATAATAATAAATAATGAATCATCATAGTGTCAGCCCATGGGTGAACATGACCAAACTACTGCATAAACCCTGGAACACGAGGATTTAAGAATTTAATTAAACACGAATATGTGTGTGGCATTTTAATTCAAATCCAACATTTTAATGGCTTGTGATCGGTGCATGGGCGTCAACTCGCATGTTCTGTAATATTCCATTGTCATTCATATTAGAATGTTTTAGAGCCCTAAAGCATTCGCTAGTTATCAAATTGATATACAGGTCAATCTGAATTTGAAAACGATCAGTAAACTCGTGAATTACACTCAAAGTATCAACTCAAACTATGAATGTGACAGATAGAATGTTATACATTTATTTGTCTTAATGCATGTTAATTTTTTGTTTAGATCACAAAGATTGCAGTGTTCTGTTTTCATTGTGTGTAATTCGTGATTATTTACAAATGTGTACAGTGACTGGTCATTGTTTTAAATGTATCACTGAAATAACAAAAAAGGTATAATACAAATAGGTAATGCACATTATCCCCTAGGCAGATTGATCATACATTGATCCATTAGTAATGTCTTTTACTTTGGAGCTCCAGTAGGGGGAGCCCGCGCTACTTTCCCTCATTAAATCTAAACAAGTGACGGTGAGAGCAGCGTGCTGGTCTGTTTTCCACCTTTCTCCCCTCACTATCTGTCCTTATTTAAGGTACAACATTTTGGAGGCACCGCTGGGATGCTTAGCTGGAGGAACATCCATGAGCTGTAACTGGAACCCTCTTGTTGATCATCCCTTCAACTTACCCAGGCATCAGTGAAAGGAGTTGGTCAAGGTAGTCAAAGGGGTTTTCACACGAATTCTAGCAGCCTGTTTCTCAAGGTGAACACAGTTACCACTAGGTAACAGTTACCACATCAGCAACACCCAGTTGAGTAAGGTAAAACCCTAATTTGTCTGCTTTTGCTCAACATTTGATGGAATGGAGTCTGAAATAGAGAGGCTGAGGTTGGAGATTACAGGAACATTGTACACGTTGACTGTAGAACAATTGGTTCAAGCATGCAATACACTACAGATTTCTGAACCAATAGCGGAATATGTGACTGGTAAAACACGTAGTCAGTTAATATTGCATGTCATTAGACACCTTGAACGTGAAGAAATGTCTGACCTAGAAGATGAAGGCATGTCAGACTTTCTCAACATCCAGGACATGATAGGCCAAATTCAAAAGGCTAAAGATTTAAGTGCATGTGAAGTTATGAGTCAAACTGATCAACAGGAAACTCTTCAAAAAGAGCTAGAGGCACTACGGGTGTCATTACAGAAAAAGGAGAATGCACTACGTGATCTGATGAGCAAAAGCTTAAATTCCTCTAAAAGCTTGGGCGGTCCCACAAAAAATGTAGCCACAGCAGCACCTGATAACCCAGTGTGGCGAAAAGATTTCAAGATAGCAGGCCAGATAGGCGAGCCGGGACAAAAGGATAGGCTAACTTTTTCCAGCCTGGCGAGACAAATTGAAAGTGGACTAAGCAAGGGTTATCCAGAGTCAGAGATTGTTGATGCAGTGATCCGTGCCATCACACCAGGCCTGCAGTTACGTAGTTATCTAGAAGAAAAAGGAACACTGACACTGCCTGCTCTCCGTAGAATTCTCAGATCTCACTACCAGGAGAGAGGTGCAACAGAACTGTACAAACAACTTACTTCTGAGGTTCAGAGCAGCAAAGAGACACCTCAAAACTTCTTGCTTAGGGCCATGGAGCTGAGGCAGAAAGTCCTGTTCGCCTCCCAGGAAGCAGAGTCGAGTTTAAAATATGACCCAGCATTAGTTCAGAGTCTTTTCATGCATACTGTCTTAACTGGTCTGCAGAATGACAATATTAGGAGTGACTTGCAGCCTTACCTCTTGCAGACAAATACGTCAGATGAATCATTGTTGGAGAAACTGAACACTGCCTGCACCAATGAAAAGGAAAGGCAGGACAACAAGAAACATGCCGGTTCATCACGGGTAACTAACATAAACAGAGTCCAGTCCAGTAAAGTATTAGCAGCAAAGAACAGCACCACCCAGGAAAAGTCTCTTACTCTGCCCCCAGATTTGCTCTCTGAAATCAAGGAGATGCGCTCTGACATGGTGCTGCTGAAAGATTTTAGAGCTGAGGTGTCACAGATGAGAGAAACTATCCAAAAGTCTGCACCCACTCCTCCACAGTACCCTCTGCGAAGCAGAGGACCAGAAACTGCTCATGCTTCTTATCCAGTGTTTTCACCCCTGCAATCCTCACCTTATGAGGCTAACTCACATGCTATGACCTTTTACAATCCTCCAGCACCAATACAGGAGTATCAACCAGCATTCAGGCTAAGACAGGCAAGAGGCACAGCCCAATTCCAACAGAGATTCGCTCCACAACGTTATTATCCAGTGCCACGTCCCCAGCCAAGGTGTTTTGCTTGTGTACAGACAGATGAAGAGTACTGTCAGCATTGTTTCAAATGTGGTAGCAGCGAGCATTTCAGAGCAGGTTGTAAAGTAGAGAGGTTAGGAACATCAGCTAAAAAGAGTCCTTTAAACTAACAAGGGTTGCTCCCGTGGAACACCGGGCAACCAGCTCACTAGTTGAGTCCCAGTTTTGTGCGGGTTGTAAAGAAGGGAGAGAAAACGTGAGGCTGAAGTGTTGTTCAGTTTGTAAAAATACTTTATACTGCTCAAATAAATGCCAAGAAGCCCACTGGCCAGTACATCAAAGAAATTGTAAATCAAACACATATTTGGGTATTAAGGGAAGGGTGGCCCAGACACATGTGAAACTCAAGGGAAAAAAAGAAGTGATATCTTAAAAAATAAAACACCTTCTGTGAGGGAGCTCATAGGGAAGAAATGCCTTATTAGATGTTTCTTAAATAAACAGCAAACACAGGCGCTTTGGGATACAGGGTCACAAATCTGTGCTATAGATGAGGTGTGGAAAATCGATCACTTCCCTGACATGCCTTTACGAGACGTGTCAGAGTTAATCGAGCCATTTGGTACTCTACAAGTTGAAGCCGCCAATGGGACAGAAATGCCATATATTGGATGGCTTGAAGTGTCCTTTCAGCTTGCTTCTGATGATGATGAGTTGTTAATTCCTATGCTAGTGTTAAAAGGTGACCAACAACAGTACCCCATAATAGCTTTTAATGTTATTGAACGTCTTTTGATTGACAGTGTGCACGACCACGCCAAACATGGGGACAAATAAAAGCTGATAAAGGCAGTAAAAGTAGCATTTCCTCTACTTAGGAAAAATAAGGCAGAAGCCTTTGTTAATGCAGTGACTTTATACCATATATGTGTGAGTATAGTGTAAGAACAGTCAATGAGCGAGTCAGCGTGCCGAAACGTAGTTCTGTCCAAGTTGAGTGTCGAGTTCAGACTTCACCTTTCAGGGAGGATAGGTCGCTGATCTTTGAGCCTAATGAGATTCCACAATGGCCTGAAGGACTTGAGGTTTGGGATAGTCTCGCAACAGTCAAGGCAGGTATGGTTCCAAAAATTATCGTTAGTGTGCAGAATCCAACAAATCATGACATAATATTAGCTGGAAGAACTGCTATGGGGACTGCGCAGTCAGTGAGGTCTGTTTATCCTGCCAACATATTTAAGTCGGACCATCCTCTTACAGCCTCCACCCATCATGTCCAGGCCCACAGCGCCAATAGAGACAGCCCTCCACATGAAAAGTGGACTCCAGCTGTTGATCTAGCTCACCTAGACGAACATCAGAGACAGATAGTCAACCAGATGCTAAGAGAAGAGTCAGGGTCATTTTCCCCGACTGATGGTGATATTGGCTGTGTGACAAGTCTGCAAATGAACATTTCTCTAAAGGATTCTGAACCAGTGTCAAGGACATATATCTCTGTCCCAAAACCATTATACAAAGAGGTGAAAAAATACCTACTGGACTTGATAGCACAGGGATGGGTTGAAAAGTCTACCTCTTCTTACTCTTCTCCAGTTCTTTGTGTACGAAAAAGAGATGGAACGCTGCGTTTATGTATTGACTATAGAGATCTAAACAGAAAGACCCACCCTGATCGCCATCCCATTCCCAAAGTGCAGGACATCATGGGCAGTCTGGGAGGAAACACCTTCTTTTCACTGCTCGACCAGGGTAAGGCATATCACCAGGGGTTTATGGCCAAAAACAGCAGGCATTTAACAGCTTTTGTAACACCCTGGGGCCTATATGAATGGGTGCGTATTCCATTTGGGCTGATGAATGCACCTGCAGCATTCCAACCTTGCATGGAGGAGTGCCTAGAGGGTTTGCGGGATGAAATATGTGTACCATACCTTGGTGATGCTCTTGTATTCAGCAGGACTTTTGAGGACCATGTCAATGATTTTAGAAAGGTGCTACAGCGACTGAAGGAACATGGAATAAAATTAAAACCCAAAAAGTGTGACCTGTTCAAAACAGAGATAAGGTATCTTGGAAGGATTGTCTTTGCTGAGGGGAACCGGATGGACCCTACTGATACTGCTGCAGTGAGTGCCCTGAAAAACAAGAAGCCAGGTACGGTTGGCGAGTTAAGAACTATCATGGGACTGTTAAGTTATTATCGACAGTATATTAAAGATTTTTCCCGTATTGTTAGCCCCCTGTATGACCTGCTTAAAACACCTGTGGATACAGGAACACTTCAAGATAAAAAAGGAAATGGCAAATTAAATCTAAAAACAGAGGAGTCCCATCCAGCATGCCGATTGACTGGACTAGCACACACCAGTCAATATTGGAGCAGTTGATAGACTGTTTAATTCAGCCTCCTGTTCTAGGCTTTCCAGAGTTTTCACAACCCTTTATTCTCCATACTGATGCTTCCAACCAGGGACTTGGTGCAGTACTATATCAAAGGCAGAATGGAAAACTCTGTGTCATTGCCTATGGTTCCCGTACTTTGACTCAAGCAGAGAAGAATTACCATCTACATTCAGGCAAGTTAGAATTCTTAGCTCTTAAGTGGGCGATCACAGAGAAAATTTGTGATTACCTTTATTATGCTCCGTTCTTCACAGTCTACAGTGACAATAACCCACTCACCTACATATTGTCCACAGCCAAATTAAATGCCACTGGGTGTAGATGGGTAGCAGAACTAGCAGATTTCCACTTCACAATCAAATACCGACCTGGTAAGCAAAATATTGATGCCGACAGTTTGTCCAGGATGCCCTTAGACATGGAGGAATTCATGAAGGAATGTTCAGGAGAAATGTCATATGATGTCATTGGAGTTGCTACACAGGCAGTGGAAAATCAGAATGAATCCAACATGTTATGGTCCATGGGTATTTTAGCTGAATGTGCCATAGTAACTACAGATACATCCTTCATCCCACTAACAAGAGAACAAATCAAATGTGACCAAAGAAATTATCCTATTGTTGGACAAGTAATCCAATTCAAACCATCAGGTCCAGAACTAAAGCAACTCAGCCCACAGGTTGCATGCCTCCTCAGGGAGTGGGACAAGTTGGAGATCAATGAGCATGGAGTCTTGTACAGAGAAACTGCAAACAGACAACAACTGGTGCTCCCAGAAAAACACAAGAGTACAGTGTTAAGGGAACTCCATGATGAAATGGGTCATCAGGGTGTAGATAGGACTACATCATCAATAAGGGACAAATAAGGGACAGGTTTTACTGGCCGTATATGCAGAAAGATACAAAGGATTATGTCTTGAAAAGATGTGAGTGTATCCAACACAAGAAGCCCTGTCACGACACAAGAGCACCACTGGTAAACATAGTAACCACCCAACCATTTGAGCTAGTCTCAATGGACTTTTTACATCTTGACAAATGCAAGGGTGGTTATGAGTATATTCTTGTAGTAATTGATCATTTTACACGTTTTGCTCAGGCATATGCCACCACGTCCAAATCTGGCAAAACAGCTGTTTTCTTTAAACATTTTAAATCATTAAAATCTTTAATGATTATGCGCTGAGGTTTGGCTTTCCGGCAAGAATACACCATGACCAGGGTGGTGAATTTGAAAATCAATTGTTTGCACAACTGAAGAAATACTGTGGAGTCACTGGTTCAAGAACTACTCCCTACCATCCCCAAGGGAATGGGCAGGTTGAGCGGTTTAACCGAACACTGCTCCAGATGTTAAAGACACTCACAGAGAGACAAAAGAGTAACTGGAAGGACTCGTTAAACAAACTGATTTTTGCATACAATTGTACTCGGAGTGAAGTGACTGGTTTCTCACCCTTTTACTTATTGTATGGTCGCTCTCCACGACTGCCAGTGGACATGTTGTTCAACCTGAGCCGAGAAGGAGATGGTAATCTTCAGAGCTATGTAGAAAAGTGGAAGCAGGGCATGGAAGAAGCATATGAGATCATGAGAAATAATGCTCAAAAAGCTGCTGTGAGAAGTAAGAGACATTATGACAGTAAAGAGAAAAGCTCAGTATTACAACCTGGTGATCGTGTTTTAGTCAGAAATATGACACCTCGTGGTGGTCCGGGGAAGTTGAGGAGTCATTGGGAGGAGACTATCCACACAGTTGTTCATCAAGTGAGTGAAGTTATTCCAGTCTATGAACTCAGACCAGAGAAAGGTAAATGAAGATCAAGGATCTTGCATCGTAATCTTTTTCTCCCATGTGATTATCTGCCTCTTGAAACAACAGCAGAGGCACAAGTAAAGAAAAGAAGTAGGCAGGGAAAAGAGAAAGCAGAACTGTCGGAAGAAGAGGCTGTTGATGACGAGTATTATCCTGTCTCCTTCCAGTCGCAGCCCAAAGAATGCTCACCTGAGACAGTGAATATTCCATGTTCTAGTCCTCCTGTGGAACCTGAATATGTGCAGCCTGAGGATAACATGCGAGAGGAGCGAGAGGAAGAACAAGAAATAACAAATCAGATGGAGCATTCACTAGAAAGAGAGAATAGCTGCAAGGGGGACTCTGTCCTGTCACTTATGCCAAGTGAATCTAGTCAGGAACAATGTCAACGGCCTAGACGGCAGCACAGATGGCCCAAATTGTTCACGTATGACAGACTCGGCTCACCAGCATGCTACAACTTGAGGGCACTGCCAAGGTACACATACTTTCATGTACCATGCACTTACACTTTTCAACCATACTACTTCCAGCAAAACTATGGGCATGGGAGATAGAGACATTGTATACTAATGGACTGAATAAATGCATACAGTGCACATATTGAAATAGACTTTTGAACAGAAGGTGTCTTTAATAGACTCACAATTGCACCCAGTACATACTTTTGCATTGACTGTTGAAGTCATTAGACTTAAGGTACAACTGACTGGATATAGATGGCTTGGTCGGGCTGCATGAAGAGTGTTAACAAGGCAGCTATGTACTGTGTTTTGGAATGGACACTGTAGATAAAGAGTGAACTCAAGCACTGGATGTTTACCCAAAAGGGGATGAATGTATGAAAAGAGTTCCAGACTGTAACATTACAATGTACTTGTCCATATGTGGCATTAATCCTTTGTGTGAAATGTTACTTATGTGTATTTTTTTGCATCATTTACTCCTTATTTGCACTAATGGTCAAAGGCTGGGATGTTGGGGACAACATCTATTTCGAGGGGGAGTATGTGACAGATAGAATGTTATACATTTATTTGTCTTAATGCATGTAAATTTTTTGTTTAGATCACAGAGATTGCAGTGTTCTGTTTTCATTGTGTGTAATTTGTGATTATTTACAAACGTGTACAGTGACTGGTCATTGTTTTAAATGTATCACTGAGATAACAAAAAAGGTATAATACAAATAGGTAATGCACATTATCCCCTAGGCAGATTGATCATACATTGATCCATTGGTAATGTCTTTTACTTTGGAGCTCCAGTAGGGGGAGCCCGCGCTACTTTCCCTCATTAAATCTAAACAAGTGATGGTGAGAGCAGTGCTGGTCTGTTTTCCACCTTTCTTCCCTCACTATCTGTCCTTATTTAAGGTACAACATGAAGTTCAGCAGAATCTTCTGACACAGTGCTTGCTCTGAAGGACTATATTCGACAAGAATATAGAAAATAAGAATATAGAAAATAAGAATTGTATTTATAATAAGATCATTAATTTAATAATAAAATTCTATAAAATAAGGTCTTTATCTAAAAGCCAGACCAAATTTTTCATTCACAGCTGAAGTAGTTAAATATGCTTATACTGTAGATACGTAGGTTATATTTCAAAAGTACAATTGCAAGTAAATTACAAACTGCATGTAATGTAAAATATGAATAAAACTGTATTAGACACACACATATATAATATGGTAGTATACACAATGAAAAAGCTATTTACACATGAGTGCTCAAATGTAAAGCAATGCATTTATTAATTTATTGTGTATATTTAACTTCATTCAGCCGTTTAAGTTACATGAAAAAAATAACGTGCCCCAGGCCACTATTATTTTCTGTTCAAATTTAAAGGTGCACACGCGTGTGCAAAAAGACGAAGTACAACAAAGAATACGAAAGTGTATAATCTTTAATAAAGTTAGCCTAAAACAATATTGTCTCCAATGCTGAAGCAACCATGATTTAGTTTTTGTTTTAGTCTTCTCGCTGAATACAACGTGACCGCGCGCTCCGAGGTGAACACATGCAGACCCCCAGTTACTGTAATCCCTCTTCTCACCTTTCATTCACAATAGGTGTGAAGTTATCAAACCAGTTTCACTGATGGGGGAATTGGCAGGGGGTTTAAAAAGAATTAACACGACCGAGCAGACGTCTCTCCCTAAAATATATTTCGCCGGGACATTGTACTGGAGCTCAGAACGTCTTCTTTTAATCTGTAATATTGTGAAATAATAAGTGAAATGTATTTCGCGTATATGCTTAAATATTCCTTTTTATTTAAAATTTTTATTTATTTCAGTTCATACAAAATGTCTAGGAAGGAAACTGTTGTCGTTATTTTACTAAATCTGAACATATTCAGTAAAGATGTGAATTACACAAAGTATCTGTAATGACGCGGGTGGCGCGAGGGGCAGAGTCGCGCTTAAACTGTTCAGAACGGGCGGATCCCCAGGCTGCTACCACGCGGAGTTCTGAACAGCCACCGGCACGGCCATTTATCACGCGACTGCCAGACAGACTAAGCAACAGTTCAGCGTGCGCGCTCAGTTTACTACTGACACAACATCCCTCTCTCTCTCAAATAAATAAGGGCATAAGGCCCGAGAAGATGCAAGTTTTTGCTTTAGTTTCCAGAGCTCGTCCGTTCTCACGTTGTTTCCATTTAAATTGTTAATTAATAATCTCACACCATCTCCAAACGGAAAGGTCTTCCCGTGCGTATCACAAGCACTCTCACATACTCCTATTTCGTTTACCCATCTAAAGTCCTGCATATAGGTAACTTTTTAAAAGTACAATTGTAAGTAAATTACAAACTGCATGTAATGTAAAATATGAATAAAACAGTATTAGACACACATATATGATATGGTAGTATATATAATGAGTCCTCAAATGTAAAGCAAACGCAATTATTAATTTATTTTGTATATTTAACTTCATTCAACCGTTTAAGTTACATGAAAAAAATAACATGCCTACCAGCCCATTGTTATTTTCTGTTCAAATTTAAAGATGCACACGCTTGTGCAAAAAGTCGAAGTACAACAACGAATACGAAAGTGTATGATCTTTAATAAAGTTGGCCTAAAACAATATTGTCTCCAATGCTGAAGCAAACATGATTTTGTTTTTGTTTTAGTCTATTTGTTGAATACAACGTGACTGCACGGTCGGAGGTGAACACATGCAGACCCCCAGTTACTGTAATCCCTTTTCTCACCTTTCATTCATGATAAGTGTGAACTTATCAAACCAGTTTCACTGATGGGGGAATTGGCAGAATTGAGGAGTTAAAAAAAAATTAACAAGACCGAGCAGACGTCTCTGCCTAAAATGTATTTCACCAGCAAACCATAAACATAAATAGAAACAAATAAAAATTTAATGATATGAATTAAATCAGACTTCATAGTTGGATTTGATACTTTGAGTGTAATTCATACATTAACTGAATATATTCACATTTTGTAAAATAACGAAACCCGTTTCCGTCTTGGACCGCACGTCTTTTTTCCTTGTTTTAGTCTGTAATATGTAAGTGAAATACATTTTGCATATATGCTTAAATATTCCTTTTTATTTATGGTCTGGTGTAGTATGTTTGATCTGCATTATTGCAAGAGGCGATGACTTTCTGGGGGAGAACATACTGTCTGCACCTTTTGTAAAGTGAAAGTACGAGCCGCGGGTTCATCCACGCAGCTTTCAGTCATAAATCCACAATCACATTCCAGCTATTATTTCCAGCCGTGGTCAAATAATGGATGAAATAATTATTCAATGCTGGACACAAACAGCAAAAAATCCAGATGATTATTTTTATAAAAAGCCTGAAGCACTTCATGTTTATATTTGTTCCTTCATGTCTTCTGATGGTGCTCGACACATTTTTACGTTTTAACGAAGACATGTTGATATATTCACGAATCAGGACATTCGCATAATTAAGCACGGAGAGTTTGTGTAAATGTGCGCGCGTCTCATAGGTGTCTGTGCACGCGCATTTCATATGTAGTTGTGTGAGCAGTTAGTAGTATATATAGATGTGTGACTGTTTCATATATGTGTATGCAAGTGTTTCACTTGTGTGTGCAAGTTTGATTTAAGCCCTATACGGCGCCTCATAATTTAGGGCATCTCTTTTGATCATTATGAACATAATATGAAGCAGATATACGCACATTCATCATAAAATATTATTATTGTAAAACAAAATAAAATTCATGTTTGCTTCAGCATTGGAAACAATATTGTTTTAGGATAACTAATTATACACAATTCTTCGTTGTACTTGGTCTGACTTTTAGATAAAGTCCCCCCATGCGCCATCTGGCGGATATTCAGTGAAGCACAACACATTTATTTAAATTCCCGAATGTTGCTTAAGGGATTTCGCGACATGTCGTGAGACTAATTGCGAGATCTCGCGGGGAAAAGCGCGTATTCTTAATGGCGAGATCTGTATGTATGTGTCCCCTGAAATGGATTGACACGCTGTCCAGACAGTCTTTTGCCTTAAGTATTCTAGGATAGGCTCATCCCCCCTGCAACCCTGTATACAGGATGAAGTGGTATGAGTGAGTGAGTGAGTGATCTGAGCCCTTAAAGTCCGGACGGCATTGACATCTGGGTGTAAGGAGGCATAATTTCTCCTCCTGATCTGATTCCCTGATTGAATTCACCATTCCTTCACCTTTTTTCCACCCGATTGGATTCCTGTTGTAAAATAAATGTTATTAAATTAATGTATTAAATAAAATAAAAATGTATTTAATTTCTCTTTAAATTTGTTACAAATTGCATAAGGTCATGATTAAAATTGTACTGCAGTTACCACTAGTAGGAGCTCGCTTTTCAGTCTATTCTATATTGAATTAGTCTTCTACTTGTTTGTATATACAGTAAATATATAAAGACTAATGAATGTATGAGGACTGTACACAAAGTAATGCAAAAGTGGGCATAACTTATTTATGGGATAAGTGCAATGTACTTTGCCATCATTACTGTGTCAACTAAAATATAAAATTGAAGGACCCTTGAATACCCATTCACACCCTTCACACCCATCATACCCATGTCTGTATGTGTGTTTGACAGATGTGTGTGACACAGGAAGTGGTATGGCATTATCACACACACCTCTGCTCTGTCAGTCAGTCAGTCAGTCATTATAGAGACAGGATGGAGCTCAGTCCTCTCCCAGTGATGCTCTGTGAGTAAATGTTCTCTTTATATCTTTTTTTTTTTTCATTAGAGTGAGTGCTGGGGTATAAAGTTAAATTCAATTCAACAATTGCCATTGTCCCAAAGCAGCGACAGATTCAAAATAATTATTTAAGTTTGTATGAAATGTGAATGCGCATGAATAAAGTTTTTTTATATAAAGTTGTTCATCTGCAGTCTGAATGTCCTGAGTGATGAGATTATTGTGTGATTAGGACATTGTGTGAGAGAAAGTTAAAACATAGGGTTTAAATAATCTACTGGGTGTAAACGAGTCTGTATTGTTGGAAACTGTACATGATATTTTGTGTCCTGCTGTCATCTGCTGCTCAGTGACAACTTACTATAATTATTTGATTTATTTAAATAAAATGACTGGATGGTGTTTTTACTTTCACTAATAGAAGTCATTTGTTTAACTAACTGTATTGTATTGAGCCTCTTGGCCAAAAGTTTTCAAACCCATGTTGCACTAGTTAGACTTACTTAGACAATGCCTTATAACCTTTGTTTTTGTTTTTGTTATCATCATGGTCTGTGCAGGAGGTGCAGAGTTCAATAGCCTTTGTTTAATAATACTCACTAATCATTATTTTCTGGGGTGTTAAAATAATTGATAAAAATAAATAAATAAAATACCTGTGCATGACCAAATACTAGTCCTGTACACAAACAGAACAGTGGCATTGTTTGAGGCTCGAGAGTAGAGACAATGTCATGAATGTGGTTTTCTGGTCTATTTTAAGGTTGTGTTGCAAATTCAGGTGTGAAGAAGGAAGAAGGTCTGAATGTAGAGACATGAAAGCAAAAACAATATAAAAAAATATGCCGGACTCTCCACTTGAGGGCCAGTTGGAAAGAAAAAGACTGGGCACTTAATTAGGAACACTATACTACCACTGATACTGGGTATATTGTAGTATTAATGTACCCCACAAAATAGCCTACTCAATGAACAATAAAATCAGTTATAAAGATGTGTAGAGGCAGTGCTACATGTAAGCGGGTAAGCGGAAAGGTTATAAGAAAACAGAAATGGCCTACGATCACTCTCTCAAGATTCTCAAGATTCATTCTTTATTGGCATGACATATATTTACATTCTTATTGTCAAAGCTTACAAATAAGTTACAAGTAAATAACAGAAGTTGATAGTTAAAAAAAATACAATACACTATATATATATATATATATATATATATATATATATAAAAGAGAAATTATAAATAACTATATATAAACACAGACATTAAGTTGAATTCAAAGAAAAAGTGATCAATTGATCTGCCAAAACATAATGACAGGAAGATGTTTGTATTTTTACCAAAGGAAGTCATTGTCATGACTAACTGAAATGTCTTTAGCTACTGTGGTGAAGCCTGTGGTGGTGTTTCCTGTACACAGAAAGGTTTTAACAAACATGTGTTAGAATGTACTATACTTACTAAGAAAATAATATACAGACACACATTACCATTTTTATTATTATAATGGCCTTTAAAGGGAAACATCTCAGTAATTGTAATGGTGCTTTCTCACATTTACATACCTGTTGTTTGAGCTTTCTGTATTGCCCTGAATGGAAATTCTTCGTTCTTCTATGGTTCTTAATTGCTTGACTTTCTAACCTGATATGCCTTTAATTAACCTATGAACTTAATACACATTAAAGAATACACTACTACTCCAAAGTTGGGATCACTTGCAAACGTCTTTGTTTTTGTTTAGTGGTTTATTTTTTACATTCTACAAAAATACTTGACAATTTCAAAATGACAAAATAACACATAGGGAATTAGGTAATTATGTAACAACAACATCAACAGTCAGCTGTTATTTTAAGACACAGGGGTCAGCCTTTCTGAAATAGTTCTTGCAAGAACAGGATTGTCAAGTGTGTTTGCATGAAGACCTTGTGAGGAAGGCAAGACTAAACCTACCTCTACTGCAGAGGCACAGTAAATGGTTGGCGTGATCAATCTACTTGATTTGAAATTTTAAAGAATACTGTCAAAAGTAAAATCCGAAGAACATGTCTAAGAAGTTAGGAGGAGTAAAGTTAACTATTTAGAAGGCTTCCTTGAAGAGCAAGAATAACACAGATAATTTAAAATATTTTTAAAAAATTTTTCTTCAAACAAGTTTATGTTTGTTGTATGTTTGGCTTAGTGTACTATTTTTCCAGATAGCATTTTAATTATATGTATAATCCCACACACACACATATATATATATATATATATATATATATATATATATATATATATATATATATATATATATATATATATATATATATATATATATATATACTAATTCACATACATACATATATACATATATACACTAATTCACTTTTTCTTTCTTAGTAGTGTGATTCGCCAGTGAGAAGGCACGTGAAGTGTCGAGACTTCCTCCATCAGTCAGTCATTAGAGAAACAAGATAGAGTTCAGACCGATTTACGTGTTTCCTCTCTAAAGAGTGCAGTCAATATTATTAATTTCTTGTGATGTTTAATGACTTTGTTCACACATGGCATTTGAACACACAAAATAAATTAGAAATATCTTTAGAAAAATGTGTGTGTTTTACACAACTTTCATACTGTATACTCATGGTGTTCCCGGTCATAGGAAATGAATGGGTAAGACTACAATTAGTGTAAAAACACATTTTATTTAGAGTTCAAACACATTTCTATACTCCTCCCCCACACCTAAACATGCAGTTGTCTTGAACACACACACACACACACACACACACGCACACACACACACACACACACACACACACACACACACACACACACACACACACACACACACACACACACACACACACAAACCCTTCTTAGGCCCCTTTTTGGCTTTCATGGCAACCTGCAAGGGAACCTATCAACAACCTAATTTTTATCACATCTGTTGAAAAACCAAACTGCAACATTGTTTCAATCACAAAACTTTCTTGCAGCTCTGGAATATACAGCTTCTTGATGCCTTACTCTCAGTTCAGTCTTTAGCAGCACTATGGTCAAGAGATATACTGCACATGAAGATGTGAAATTATATTTGACAGTGCCAGTAATAAGGAGCAGAGAAGCCAGGTTGATTGTGAGGAGGGTTTAAAGGAGGAGGAGTCAGAGGTTGAGGATGACACAGAGTATAACTAGAGGAGGCAGACTCTGACACTGATGTGGAAGAAATTGTGCAGCTGAAGTTGTAGTCTCCTTTCAGTCCAAAAATGGAACCAAACTCTAACACTTACCCAATATGCCATGTCCAGAGTGGATGATATCAATTCCTGTTTTCAACTTTTCCTCAAAGACTCCATTGTGACGAACATGACAAACCTGGAGGGGAGAGGACTTTATGGACACACCTGGAAAGAGGTCGACCTGGTGAATATTGAAACCTATTTGCGTGTGACGTTTTGGTGTGGTGTCCGCAACAAATCTGTGTCCAACTTATGGGATGCGAGCACTGTTCAGGCAATTTTTCACACTACAATGCCTTTGCAGACCTTCTGTATCCTGTCACGTGTGATTTTCTTTGATGACCACCACACAGGAGCAGCGAGACAAGCTGGGAAGTTTGGCAGAAATGGGTGGAGCACCTGCCACAAACCAGGACCTGACATCACTGATGAGCATATTGTTGGCTTTAAGCAGTATACGCCAAACAAACCATCTTAGTATGGTATAAAGATATGGTCAGCATGTGATGCAAAGACAAGTCATGCCTGGAACATGCAAGTGTACACTGACAAACTGGCTGATGGTGTTCCTGAGAAAAATCAGGAGAATTGATTTGACCCCTGAGGGGGTTGGTCCTAGAAATTATATTAAGGCTACTTTAAAATTGCAAACATGGTCATAAAATGAATGGGTCAAGCATTATATTTGTAATATAGTTTTCTCCTGTGTACATTCGTGCTTTTGTTTTTAATACATCATACCGGTCAGTTTTGACCAGGAACACAAAAGTTGTTATTTTGTGCCACAGTTTTAAAAAATTTAACTTCATTTCAGTGAAGTACTCTGTGATAAATGGTACAATAGGTTACATCTTAGTATGTGTCATAGTCAAAATAATATCTATAGTATGTAATGTTAATTTCCCTAAAAAATAGGTGGTATGAGCTCAGGTAAATGAGGCCTGAAGAACATACAGAGCAAATACAAGTTTAAAACATGTAATGCTCACAAGAGCTGATGTTGATAAAAAGATCTAATACAATATTATATGATATTATATCTATCATTGTGGATTGATGATAAAATAAAATGATCCAGTCAAAAGTGACTGGGAACATTATGAGTGTGAGCCAACATGAGGGTTAAAAGTGTGAGTGATTATGTTTAATTAGGACATGTGCTAATTGTTACAGTGTGACAGCCTGTTGGGTATATGTTTTAGTGCTAAGATGATCTAATTCTGATTAATGATTAATATTTGTGTGTCTACATTCTGCAATTTTCAAATAATAAATTCAGTTTTATTCAGACTAATTTACATTGTGTTCTCTGTTTCTGATCCCTTCTTTTAGTGCTGATTTCACTCATACCAGCGGCCCATGCTAGAGGTGAGATATGTATATTTTATCTTTTAGATAACATCTTTTAGATGTATATATATATATATTATTATTTCTGTCGGGCTGAGTAGTTTGTTTAGAATCTGTGGATGTTAAGAATTAGTTTCTAAACTATTACGTGGTGCTCTGGGGAAATCTTAGTTTAATATTCGGTACAACTAAAAATACCTTTCTAGTAATGGTTTGGACTTCCTTTTGCCTTAATTATTCATGGCATAAATTCAACAACGTGCTGGAAAGATTCCTAATATTTATTGTTCCATATTGACATGATTGCTGCAGATTTGTTGGATGCACATCCAAGATACAAATGTCCTTTTTGGTGAGTTTATGTAAATTATAGCATCAGTGTCCATTTCTTAGCTGACAAGCCCATCTGCCTCAAAGTTTGACATGTTGTGCATTTAGAGATGCTCTTATTCAAATTACTGCTGCTTTTTTATTGGCTGGAACCAGTCTGGCATTCTCCTCTGGCAACAATGAAGGACACTCACTGGATTTTTCCTCTTTTTCCAGATAATACTCTGTAAACCCTAGGTGTCTAATAAAAATATTGCATAACATTTTAAAGTTTTATAATTTTAATTAAAAGATCTACAACATCAACAACAAGGGCATCAACAAAACCCTTATGTACCTATCAAACCTATCAAACATGCCAAAAGATCATTTTTTTTCCACATCAGATTTCTGGATTTTCTCAATTTCTACATGCCTATAACGTCATAGTTTTGTTTTTGTTTTTTGTTTTTAGATTTGATGTGCAGTTCATGGCTATGATATATTTGTTCCATTAGATACAAAATTTTGCTTTGACATTTGTGAACACCCCTGCATTTTGTTTGTGGACTTTTGACACTTTCCTGACATGGTCAGATTTACTGATGCATTTTTTTCCTTTTTCATACTGCATTACATGCAGCCTATGAGATATCTCTTACAATTTCACCCAATGATTCAAGGTTATGATTGTGTGTGACTACATTGAGTGAACACAGGTAATATATCGGTGGAGATTTTCAGAACATTAATATGGTTTCAGGTTGCGGCAGTCCACAGGTTAGTTACAGTATATGAAAATTGTATAAGTCAGCGGTTCTCATTTCTCACCTTGATAGACAACATGCCCTGCACATTTTTGTATTTCATCAGCTACCAGCACAGCTTATTCAACTAATCAACTAATTAAGAGACTTCTCTGAATTGAACTGAGTGTAATGGACACGTTAAACTTTAAATTTACCGGAGCAGGTGGTCCTCCAGGACTTATTCCTCTTGCAGGCTGTCAGGAAAAGAATGCCAGCTGAGTTTTGTCTCAGCCATGTTTACTTTTCCTCTGTTTATTTTTACTGTTTCTGTGCTCCTTCTTGTGCTGGGATTATTATTTTTTATATTTGACTTTAATTGCATTTAGACTGACATTAAAGTAACATATTGCCGATGTAACTTTATATACTGGGTAGACATTGGCTAGACGTATATGTGATGTTGTCCAAATATTGTGTGCGGACATTTTCAATAAAATGCAAATGCCTTGGCAATGTATTAGTAGTAAGTAAAAACTTTCCGTCCTACATCGTTCCAATGTAACGTGATATATAAGGGACTACCAGATATCATTTAAGGTGTAACTCATGTGTTTCCAATAAAACTGTGGGTGATCGTACCTGTAGGGTTTATCAATTTGAAAATGATAAGTAATGTTTCTTAGTTAAATGAGTATATCCAAATCGATAATACCTGGCAATGTTTGCCAACTGTCTTTTCTTATGGATCTGTTCTATGAAGTCATATTTATGTTTTTTTTTTTTTTTTTTTTTTACAGGAAAGCAGATACAGTTTATTGACACCTAAGTTTGATATATAGAATATATACTACATACTCATGTAGGAAATCAACTGTACATTTTTTAATGTTGTCTATCATAGATTTTATTTAGCTACTATATAATCCACTCCTTATGTTGTAAAGTGAAAACCTTCTCTGACCTTGTCATCATTTCATTTTAACAGCAAAACCCAAACCAACTGTAAGAGTGAAACCTCAGAACTCCATTTACACTGGAGACACCGTCACTCTGACCTGTGATCTGCAGCAGGGCACTGGATGGGAGTTTCTCTGGTACAGATATAATCAGCACTCACAGCATTTGAGCACTGAATATACGAACACCAATACACTGCACTGGACAGTAAATAATGCAGGAGAGTCAGTGTATGACTGTAAAGCACACAGATATAACTCCTGGACACGCACATACTATGACACCGATTACAGCAACCAAATCAGAATTACAGCAAGAGGTATGTCATGATTTATTTTATTACTTTTTTGTGTTTTTTTTTTTTTTTTTACAGCATTAAAGAAAGAAATGGTGTGAATTAAAATATTGCATAATTACTGTAATTCCTATAGAAGTAATAATAAAAGTATAATATAATAATAGAAAGTAAGAGGGTTTGGATGTTTAGATGTTTTCAGAGGAGAGATTGTGAGCGTATTGGTAGAACGATGCTGAGGTTGGAACTGCAAGTTAGTTGATGCATATAATAGTTAGATGGAGGCAGATGATTTGCTGTGGTGACCCCTGAAGGGGAACAGCCACAAGACAAAGAAGATCTCTATTCACTCTAATTGTAATTTTTTTTTTTTTTTTTTTTAAAGTAGCAGCTCATTCACAGACAAATTTGCTGGAATAAAAAAAAAAAATACAAAACTACATAAAAAAAGAAATCTACTGTTGCAACAGTAACCCCACTTTTATCACTCAATATTTTTCCTGTAAAAACAAAATATGCTGTGTTTTATTCCACTTAAATTTTTATGTAAATAAGCTACTGCTGAGCCATGTTCTACTGCAACCCAAGAACTGATATGATGTCACGTTTCCATTATCCATTATAATAGTGAATAGTTGTCGCCGTCCCACACAGTGATCTCTCATCTCACTATGACATCAGCATGATGATGACATGACTATGACACCATCGCCATTGCCCTGCTAATGCTCTTTTAATAGTCCTGATATCATAAATGTGCGAGAGCTCCCTTATTCTTTGAATTATTTTTAGGGCGCATGCACTATAGGATATCTTTTTTTTTATTTTTTTATACATTTTCAATGCCTGCTGCCTGTAAGACAAAAGTCAGGGTGAGATAACAATACACCAAACAGAAGCTTGTGGGGATTTTACTTACTGCTACGCATTTACTGTGTCAATCAGCAAGAAACTAAATTTCCCAGAATGCCATGCAACCTGCAAACATGGAAGGCATGGACAACAATTGTCAACAACACTCTTTTCTCAATTCAGGATCTCCTGATTACTAACCTGCAACACATACTGTATGTTCAGTCTGTCAGCACCTAATTAAAAAAAAAAGAAAAAAAAAAGACTCTGATCTGTACTTCCCTGCAAAGTATTTCCGCTCTAAACTGACATTACCAATCAGTTGTTTTCCCTGTGATATTTTGAAATATTTTTATAATTGGTTTTGCTCATTTAAGCCTTACCTGACTGTTGCATGTTTTTGACCTCGATTCAGCCTCACATTTTGTATTCTCTGTCACTTGATCAATAAATCAATGCTGTTCTTCATTTGCATTTTTTTTTACCTCCACTGCTATCATCACACTTACTTAAAGCGTTGTAAGGGCAGAAAAGATTATGATTCATTATTCCCTAATGGTTGACATGTACTGTAGAAGGCGTTGAAAATGCAAATGCAAATGACTTGAATGCCTTTTGAAAAAGCCATTTCTGATACAATGTGAGTTTATCTTTATTTACTTATTTATTTATTTAATTGCTCCAGAATATTAATTCTGGGTTATTGGAGAGTGGAAAGGCTCTGTTTTCTTTTTAAACATTGCTGAGGTGGTGGGTTTAATAATTTAAAATGAAAATACTTTAATAGCAAGTACAAATCCACTCTATATAAGACAAATAACATTTTATCTAGCATTCTGACATCATACCTGCATAAACAAAAGCAACATCATTTAATTTGTAAAATATATTTTTTTAAAATCTAAATAAAGGTACTCATGAAACATCTACATCTGCATGCCTACATAGTATCTCAGTCAAAGTACATTGATTTGCAAATGTGACTAGAATAATTGAATTAGAATTTTGATGAAATGAAAATGAAAATTTATCATTACATTAACATTTTTTTATACTACAGTTGAATTTTTGTTTTTTCAACAGAAAAAAAAACTCCCCAACACAGTTAATTCAAGCAACATGTTGCATTCAATAAATCACTATTCCTACATCATTATGCACAAATTTGTTTACAGTTAGAATGTCTGTTATGTGCCTACAGAGAGACCTAAACCAGTGGCATCTATAAATCCTGAAAAACTGGTCTTCATTGGAGAAACCATCACTCTGAGATGTGAGATCCAGGATGAACTTGTGAGTAACTGGCAGTACAGCTGGTATAAAGATGCTGCACACAGTCCTGTCAGTAGTGAACAGCTGTACAGAATCAGTGGTGTTGAAGTGACACACAAAAGTAACTACACCTGTAGAGGAGCAGAGAGTCGAGGCTCACGCTCTTCACACTTCAGTGACACTCTTACACTGTCTGTATCAGGTGAGTGTGTGAAGGTTTTTCAGATTTCAGAAAATGGGCAATTAGACAGCCATAAAAACACTTCTTACTGTCTATTATATAATTCTAGAATTTTTTACATCATAATTTCACACTAACAGCAAAACCCAAACCGACACTGAGAGTGAATCCTCAGAGCTCCATCTACACTGGAGACACCATCAATCTGACTTGTGAACTGCAGGAGTCCACTGGATGGGAGTTTCTCTGGTACACAAAAAATCATCAGTTACCACATTTGAATACTGGGTATACATCTACCAACACACTCCATACAACAGTGAATAATGCAGGAGAGACAGTGTGTGAGTGTGTTGCACGCAGGTGTAACAACTGGATAGAAACATACTATGACACAGACCACAGCAATCAAGTCATAATTACAGCAAGAGGTGCGTCATGATTGTCCTTTTCTTAAAATATGTTTAAATTATATTTTTGACTGATGAGGTAATAAGTAATATTCTAGAGTATGTGTTTATCAGAGAGATGTGTTTATCATGGAGAGACATCCATGCAAAGTATGCACACTTATGTACAATAAACAGTAATACGTACAGATGCTTAAACTTAAAGGAAATAGTGGATACAGGTGTTAACACTTATTTTGCAAAAAGAGAATGATGAACACAAGACAGGTGTGCTGTTATAAATAAATAGACAATTGTTGTAACCCCACTTCATCACACCTCATCACTCATTATGACCCAAGGCCCATAAGGTGTGCAGGACCCTCTTGTTTTCCTAAGGATTTTTTCCCCCACCCTTTTGGACATTTCGGGGGTCTTAACATGCTCAAAAACTCACGAAACTTGGCAGACAGGTTGGAATCTGCTGCCATCAGGATGCCTGAGAGTCTCGTGGCCCGGGGCCCCCAGGGGCCTCCACATGAGATTTTGCTGCCTAGCTCATACACACTTTCATGTAGGCACACGAAACATCGAGCTGAACAACTTTCGCGCAGCATGTCCTGGACTAAACTCAACAGGAGGCCATTGAAGAACGACACCATAAAGAATAATCCTTAGGAAAACAAGAGGGTCAAGCGCACCTATAGTGTATTTCACAGCAAATGTTTACACTCACGCATGCACACACACCTCTCTCACGATGCACACACACACACACACACACACACACACACACACACACACACACACACACACACATCATACACATCATACACATGCACAGATACATACACCCACATTACAAATGTTTACACTCATGCACGCACACACACACAAACACATCTCACACACCCGCACACACACACATGCACAAACACAAACAAACACACACATTATGAATGTTAACACGCCCATGGGCACACACACACACGCACACACGCACACACACACACACACACACACACACACACACACACACACACACACACACACACACACACACACACACACACACATGCATGCACAAACACCCACATTATAAATGTTAACACACCCATGGACACACACACAGGCACACACACGCACACACACGCACACACACGCACACACACGCACACACACGCACACACACGCACACACACGCACACACAAACACACAAATTATAAAATGTTAACACACCCATGGACACGCACACACACACACACACACACACACACACACACACACACACACACACACACACACACACACACACACACACACACACACACACACACACGCATACACAAACACCCACATTATAAATGTTAACACGCCCATGGACACACACACACACACACACACACATGCATGCATGCACAAACACACAAATTATAAATGTTAACATGCCCATGGACACGCACACACACACACGCACACACACACACACACACACACACACACACACACACACACACACACCTCTTACTTACAGTATAGTCAAGTCATGTTAAGTATATGACACACACACACACACACACTACAAATGTTAACACTCTCACACTCACACAGATACACTCACACGCATATAAACAAACAATTACATTAGCCCTGTATAGTGTGTGACGTCTGCAAGTTGTGAAGTACAACCGGGTGGTGATGGCACAGGGTGCATGGGCCCGTCATCGTTGCTTGCAACTATATTTATTTCTTTGCAACAACACAGCATGCTGTTTTATTTTTTACTTGTACACAAACAGTATAGAACATGGCTAAAACTAAAAGTAAAAAAAAAATAAGTATATGAAATTGTTTTCACGAGATTAGAGCAAAAATAATATCTAATTTACATTATAACTATTGCTTATAAATACTATACAAGAAAATATGAAGTAGTGTTTATCACACATTGTTATACAGTACAGACCAAAAGACACACGTTCTCATTCAAAGAGGTTGAATTTGTATTATGGCAAGAAAAAAGCAGCTAAGTGAAGAAAAACGAGCGGCCACCATTACTTTAAGAAATGAAGGTCAGTCAGTCCGAAAAATTGGGAAAACTTTGAAAGTGTCCCCAAGTGCAGTCACAAAAAACCATCAAGCGCTACAAAGAAACTGGCTGACATGCGGACGCCCCAGGAAAGGAAGACTGAGAGTCACCTCTGCTGCGGAGGAGAAGTTCATGTTCCTGTTGGAATTTTATTTATTTAAAAGTGTTCTGAGGCCAGTAATAAATATTATTCCTCTCTCCAACTTTTGAAAATAAAAATGGCTTGGAATGCATTATCATTATTATGCATGCACAATGCACTTCTGACTCTGTTAGCACATATATGGTTTATTGTTTTCTCCATTTTTCTTTGAAAAAAAAAAATCTTCAAATGGTTCAATCAAAATGCATCAATCATTTGAAGATCCAAAAATTAATTTTTCAATTTTTTTCAATGGAAAAATGATGGATGTCAAGATGGATGGCATTTTAATCATTGTACTTTTGTTTAACACAATGATTTTATGAACAAATGCAACATACTTGTGGAATTTGTGAAATACATTTAATTTCATTTAAGGTACCCATGTAGCATCGAAATGTCTGTGTAAATGGAATTTCAATAGCAATTTAGTAAATTGCTATTATTATTATTATTATTATTAATTATTATTAATCTGTTATGTTCCTACAGAGAGACCTAAACCAGCAGTCTCCATAAATCATGATAATCAGGTCTTCATTGGAGAAACCATCACTATGAGATGTGACATACAGGATGAAAGTGTGTCTAGCTGGCGGTACAGCTGGTATAAAGATGCTGCACACAGTCCTGTCAGTAGTGAACAGTTGTACAGAATCAGTGGTGTTGAAGTGACACACACAGGTAACTACACCTGTAGAGGAGCAGAGAGAGGAGGCTCACGCACCTCACACCTCAGTGACGCTCTTACACTGACTGTATCAGGTGAGTGTGATGAATTCTTTGGGACACATGAAAATGAGACATTCATGAAAAATCTAGTACTGTATATTCAATAAACCCAGCAACTCTGATAACCAGCAAGTATTGAGATTCTTGACTCACTTATTTAAGAAAACACAAAATTCAATAGCTTTGTGGTAAAGTGAGAACCAGTACTCACTTACAGACGTGGTAAATGTTCGTAAAATGTGGTAAATGATGGCTCTACCCACAATAGCACGTCAGTGCAAGGTGAAATTTATATACAGTGCACAGGAAAATGTACAGTCCATGAGTGCAGTATATTGTATATTTACAGGTGCGACGACAAAACAAGGGAGAGGGGAAAAAAGCCCAAAGTACCAAAAGAAATAAAAAACAGCAAATCCAAAACTTATATACACAACGTGTATCTACAATATACCGATAGAAAAGCAAATAGCTCAAAGCACCACCGTTGCACTCTCGCTCTGACTTGGTTAACAAGCAGTTATTTGCAGTCTGGTCTCTTCTTTTAATGAGCCAGACTCTGCCCCTTTCTGGGATATATATAATAAACATTCATTTACGCAGCAGTCCATTTAATAGTTGCGTTTTTGCACACACACAAATTCAGGTACCCCTCATGACGTTACACAATGATCTAGCTGGACTCCGGTGTGCTGCGACGGGGGTGGCACAGTCAGTGACGTCATAACTGCCCCCACCTGGTCGCTCTGTTTGGCCGACTCAGCATTGCACACCGAAGTGCCGACCCTCGCACGTCTGGTTACACATAATAAACAAACAAGACAAGACCTTACAATACACCAAAAAAAATACAAATAAAAAAGACATATGAGTGTGAAATGTCCGGGATTATGAACACTGGTGTAAAAGGAAGGAGTAATGTCCATGTGCCACTGGAAGCGAGTGTGCACCCACACTGCTGATGCCAGAAACAGCGGGTGTGTGTCTGTGAGTGTGTCTGTGAGTGTGTCTGTGTGTGTGTGTGTGTGTGTGTGTGTGTGTGTGTGTGTGTGTGTGTGTGTGTGTGTGTGTGTGTGTGTGTGTGTGTGTGTGTAAGAAAAAGAGCGCGAGTGTATCTGTGTGAGTGTGAGAGAGAGAGCGGGTGTATGTGTGTGCCTGATGTGTCACAAGCTTATACAAGCTCATTACTTTTGACACAAAAATAATAATAAAAAAGTACTTATAATATTTAAAAATAAGTACTAATTTTTTTTCTCAAGTAGCGATGGAAATGGAGGATATCTATGTTTTCTATGTGAGTAATAGATAATCGTTGGTATCTCTAGATTTAAACAAGCGCCTGAATTGTGGAATTTAAATTGATTAATATGGGTTGCAGCTTATGAAAATCTAGTAAAAAATTAAATATTGAATATTTCATTTAAATTTGGAGGAAAGCTTGAGCAAAAGTGCAAAAGTAGCATTCATGCAAAGTTCATGGCCAAGTTCAGTACATGCATGGAGAAGTCAGAATCAGTGGTGTCGAAGTGACACACACAGGTAACTACAGTACAAGTGACAAAAGATGACCATTGACATTCCTTACAGAAGGTGGTCTATGGAAGCATATTTATGGAAGTTTGACTGGATGGGAAACATGTGGAAGGAAAAAGCATACATGCAAGTGGGTTTACTGCAGAAAACTGTCAAGCAAAGGCAATTTAGGAAGTTGGGAGAGCTCCACAAGGACTGAAACTGGAATCAGTACATAAAGGGACACCATTGAATACACACTTTTCCTGAAGTGTCCACATGTTCAGCATAAAAATCTTTTCTCTTTTAGCTTCAAATTATTTTCTTTTTTGCCTTTCTTTTTTGTTTCTTTCCATTTACCAATTTTCTTTTCAACACTTTTTCCCTTTTATCTCATCTTTTCTTCTGACTTTTTTTCAACACTTTTTTTATTTTCACTTTTTCTTTACAATATTTTCTCTTTAATATTCTCCTATTCTGGAATGGCATAGATCCAAAATCTTTCCTGATGTGTAACTAATGGCGACAATAAGAATAGTGGGGCTATATAAGCATTTGCCCAGGTGTTATTCATCCCCTCTGATTGCTTCTATGGCAGTGTTGCCTAGCAACCGCATGTGGGCAGTGGATCTGCATGTCTGAAAATCCAGTGTAGCTGCCTGTCAATTTGCCAAAAGACACGTGGCAGACCTTGTTCATTCATTCATATATTTTTTTTTTTTAAAGGCAAATGTTCTCCAGGGTCTCTGATCCCTCCCATCCCTGCAGAACTTTATTAAAGACTTTCTTCTAATGAGCTTTGAGGACCAGAGTAACTTTACTGGTTGAATAGTGAGATAATACACACAGTAAGAGAGTGCTGGATTCTTCACTGTAAGGATCGATTACAGGATGTGATATCAGCCTCATCTAAACATCCTACACTGGAGTTTAATGGTATGTGTCTGTGTTGTAGCTGGTGATGTGATCTTGGAGAGTCCTGTCCATCCTGTGACTGAGGGAAATTCTCTGATTCTACGCTGTTTTTATCACAACACAACTTTCTCAATCCTCCGAGCTGATTTCTATAAAGATGGATCAGTTCTACAGACACAGACTACAGGAGTGATAATTATTCAAAACGTCTCAAAGTCCGATGAAGGCTTCTACCACTGTAAACACCCGGAGAGAGGAGAGTCACAGAAAAGCTGGGTCTCAGTCAGAGGTAAGAAATAATTTAAATATTAATTTTAACATAATTGTATTAAATCAGTTAGAAAAATTAAAACTACAGTGGTTGTAACTAATAGTGCTTAGTTTATATATATATATATATATATATATATATATATATATATATATATATATATATATATATATATATTATGCTATTTGTGCAAGCACTGTTGTATGTGTGCATTAATAAATATTTATTTCTGTATTTGTACTGCAGATGGAATTAAACTATACACTTTAGTATGGATATGCAATGATATGATTATTATTTTCTGTGTACTGTCCCTCAGGTGTAGAAACTCCATTCTCAGTGCTCATGCTAATCAGTAGTGTAATAACAACCTCTCCATATCTGCTGGTCACCTTCATTCTTTTTGTAAAATGTTACAGAGCTCGAGGTAAAAAATCTTTAAATATGTTTCACATCATGAGCAGGATAACTGTTTAGTATGATAAAAGCACTCATCACATGAAACAAAGCATTTAACTTCTCTTTTCCGAAGCAGAAATCCGAAAAAAAAATATCAATGATGTGCATTATTAGGTAAAAATACTTAAAAAAAAAAAGAGAAAAAAAAAAACACTTCTGCAAATGTACATTTCTTATGGCATTGTGCTGAATTAAGCACCACAGTATTTATTTATGTAATTAATAAATAATCTTTGATCCACATTTTGCAATGACTGAAGACAAATACAATTTTCCTGAAGCATGTCACATGTCACTTCACTGTCATTCATAAGCATTAGAACACATACCCCTTTAATTTTGTTTAGGATGTGATAAAATCCTGTTTGCTTACTTTTCTTTCATTAAATCCTGGAATAAACTAACTTTTTTTTTTTTTTTTTACATTTGTTTAACAGCTCACAATAATGAAGACTTTGAGAATGCAGTTATAGAGGCGTGAGCACAGTTTATCTATTTAAAGAGAATGCATTGAATGTAAATATAATTAAATATTATTTTTGTGTTTTTGGGGTTTTGTAGGGATTGTCAGCATGATATGTCATTTTAATTCTTATCAGTTATTTGCTCAGTATTCTATAGACTGATTTTATATGTTGTTCTAACCTAAAGACTGGTAGGATTGTTCTATGTTTGGACATGGAGACTAGTAAGATGTGCTTATATAAAGAGATACTCTATATGTGTATAAAGTGTATATGGTTTAAACAAAATATTTTCTAATGTATGTTGTATTCTCTGTAGACTACATTTAAAGCTGTTTGTAAAAGGCTCAGTGTCACTAAGTTCATTGATTGATATCTAAAAATTATTTTTTTAACCATGCGATGAGAGCTCCAACCAGTAACCGGGCACCAGGACGAGTCAATGTTGACTGTTATATGCATATATGCATCATAGAAAAGTTGTGGGTTGCTATGTGAATCAAAATTGACTCAGTTACCCACATCACAGACACAGCTTTCCCCCTCCCCACCCACCCTGTTGTCCATAGGGACAGCCAACTTATGAGAAGGTGAGTCAGGCCAGAGCATTTTTTGAGCTACCATGTCACTTTAGACCTTTCATGGGTCATCAATAGTTATCCACTTCAACAATCGAGAGACAAAAGCTGCTCACTGTGTGAATGACAAACTTGCTCCCATTAGGGATGTTTGGGTCCAGGACCAGAGCTAACCGTAGATAAACAGGTAATCTCTTTCTGAGGCTAGTACATCCCAAACTTCATTGCACACCAGAAAGCAGCATAAGGACCAACTAGGGGATCCCAGGAGCATCAAGAGAAATAGATGCCAGACCTGCCAAGGACGGAAAAATTAATAGCACTTTCCACACACACATACACACACACGCGCACACATCTATATAATAATATTATTATTATTTGGTCTAAGTAAAGTATCTCAGTGCAATAAAGTTCAGGAGGAATGAGGAAACAAACAGAAGTATTATTACTCTTACTGCATGACTACACACTGGTACACTGATTTACATTTAAGCATTTGGCAGACACTCTTATCCAGAGCGACTTACAAAAAGTGCTTTAAAGTTTACATCACTGGATAGATACTTACACTGGTAAGTATAACTAAGTGCCATTAGTCAAACACAACTTTTTTTTCTTTTTTTGCGGGGGGGATAGTCCAAGTATTGGAGAAACAGATACATCTCGAGTCGTCGTTTAAAGATTGTCGAAGTCTCTGCTGTACGGACATCTAGAGTAAATTAGTTCCACCACCTACTGTAGGTGCCAGAACAGAAACGAGTCTGGTTGAATACCGCCTTCGATCCCTGAGAGATTGTCGGACGAGGCAAGCAGTGCTGGAGGATCGGAGGGAACGTGGTGCAGTCCATGGTGTGATTAGAGCATAGAGGTAAATGGGTGCTAGGCCATTTTTAGCTTTGTAGGCAAACATCAGGGTTTTGAATGCGGGCTGCTACAGGAAGCCAGTGCAGGAAGCATTGGGGTGGTGTGGAAGAACTTGGGAAGGTTGAAAATGAGATGTGCTGCTGAATTCTGGATCAGTTGCAGAGGACAAATCATGAACAGAGGCAGACCTGTCAATCTGCAACCACTACAGGTGGGTTGCAGTAGCCCAGTCTTGAAATAACAAAGGACTGAACAATCACCTGAGTAGCCAGTGAAGAAAGAAATGGGCGCCAGAATACACAGAAATAGCATCACACTGAAAATGACCAAAACACAACAGAGGACAGCAGTGATAGTGATTTAGTCAAAAGCTTGATCAAAGGCTACTTGTCCCTGCTGTCTTCCCTAGCAGAGGGATTAAGGAATCAGGATTAGAGGTTTGTAAATTAAGCTTCATAAGGAAGAACTAGTGGAATACATTTTGGTAATTTCTCTCCAGTGAGGATCATCACACACTTTTTCCAAAGGAACAAAAATGCCTGAGAAATAGTTTAATACATATGTACTATTTCATAAACACTTATTCTCTTCACTTACTATAAGAGTCTGCACTATACCAGCAGCAGCCAGTAGAGGGCAGCAGTGGTGCACAGTGAGAGCGTCCATTTAGTTACCCAGAATTCTCGGGATGATTAACCCGGATTGCCTGCACTTCCTAGGTGGCATAATTGAAGCCAAGCTTTTACACAAACATTTTTCACACCCATTGGTTGGTTGGTACTGTGTGTGTGTCAGGGTGTTGCCGCAGGCAAGGGTTAGAATGTCAATAATAATAATAATAATAATAATAATAATAATAATAATTATTATTATTATTATTATTATTATTATTATAAAAAATATAGTTCCAAGCAACGATGACGGACCCAAGCACCCTGCGCCATTCCCACCCCGGGCGACCCGCACAACCTGTGTCATTCGAGTGTGTTAAGACCTCGAAAAACCCATCGCCACTCAGTTGCACCTCACAACCTGCACACATCACACACTATACAGGGCTAATGTCAGTTTGGGCCCTAAATATTTGTTGAGTGCATTAGTGTGTGTGTGTGTGTGTGTGTGTGTGTGTGTGTGTGTGAGTGTAAACATTTGTAATATGGGTGTATGTATGTATGTGTGTGATGTATGAGTGTGCAGCATGCCTGCATGTGTGTGTGTGTGTGTGTGTGTGTGTGTGTGTGTGTGTGTGTGTGTGTGTGTGTGTGTGTGTGTGAGAAAGGGGTGTGTGTATGTGTGTGTGTGGTGTGTGTGCATTGTGAGAGGTGTGTGTGCGCTTGTGCGCGAGTGTAAACATTTGTAATATGGGTGTATGCATGTGTGTGATGCATGAGTGTATTTGTGTGTGTGCATGCAGCATGCATGCGTGTGTGTGTGTGTGTGTGCGCGCATTAGTGTGTAAGGGTTAGTGTGTGTGAGAGTGAGGGAGAGAGGTGTGTGACGTGTAGATGTGTCAGTCTGTGTGTGACGAGTAAATGTGCTTGTGTTTGTGTTTGTTTGTGTGTATGGTTTGAGTCTGTGTGTATTAACATTAGTGATATGTGTGTTAGTGTGTGAGATGTGTGTGTGTGTTAAAAAAGGGCTGATGTCAGTTTGGGCCCTAAATA